>DWQT01003432.1:0-12507 GCA_018244895.1 Myscelus amystis hages | reverse complement strand
TTGGTCAACGACCTAGCACAACATGTATGTGAAATTGTGACTATTTGTAATTTTTGTTGTTGATTGTTTGTTAACCCAAATAAATTTAAAAAAAATGCGTCCTAGGATTGATATGTTTTATATACCTCACAAAAATAGGGACATGATTGATTATACAATAAACAATACATATAACAAATTGTGCGCGGAAAAGTATTAATGTCAATGTCGTTTAACAAAAAATTTGTTCAAATGAGAAAACTTCTAGAGCAAGAAAGATAAATTTCTACAAGAATAATTCAAGAGGGCCCCATTTTTCTTTCTATTTAATATAAAAAGTGTTTATTCGTTATAAGAGACATTTTACATAAGGGCTGATTTTCGAAAAATTGTTTATGGACTTAATCATTAAAAAAATATTATAATGTTATGAACAAATAATAGCAATATGGACATCCTAGGGATTTAAAATAATCCCCGCTCATTTTACCGATCGGCAACGAGGTTCACCAAAATTCACCAAAGTTCACCAAAGTTCACCAAATTTTTTTGACATTAAAAAACTTGATACCCTTAATAATTCACTCGAAACAGTTATGCTTATTTAACCAAGTTTAAAACAGATTAACAGACTAAATACAATATTTTTAGGAATTATGGTAATTAATTTGTTACCGGTTTCACTATAGTTGGATGGATAGTCTACACTTTGCATGCCTATGTTGTCTGTGGTCGAATGCGTAAAGAAACAGCTCAAACAGCAACACTACTCAGTCACTATCATTCAATTCATCAATCAAATCAAATTCGTGTCAAAAACTACAGCTTTTTAACGTATATATTTATCGTTTGACTGCTTATACTTACGGTATATCGTTGAGCATTCACTCGATTCTGTTAATTATATAATTTATGTAGAATTCGTCTTTCGTCAAGGGCGGAGAGGAAGTAATAGATCGGACGAAGAAACAGCATATCGGGCGGCGGGAGGCCGTGGGAGCATGGGTCGGCGGCGTTGAGTGGCGGGCGGCGGCATGTCGAACGTGGAGAACGTGTGCCCGCAGGTGCTGCGCGGGCTGGCGCGCGAGCGGCGGCGGCTGGCGGCGCGCCCGCCCGCCGGCGTCAAGCTGCTGCTGCGCGACGACGACCTCACGGACGTCACGGCGCTGCTGGACGGCCCCGGTGTGTGTCGCCTCGACTTTACTAGCTCTATTCGGTACAATTAGGTGCATCTCCTTACTCCTATTGAACTGGGATTATTGAAGTTGCAACTGTTGTTTATGTTTTTTGTTATAGATAAATTAGACATAGCCTCTTCCACAGTGCTTAACGAAATATTTCAATTGAAAATTCGGTATTTATGTAGGAAATTTAATATTGGTCTAGTAGTTTTTGAGTTAAGTCGTTCCAAACATAGAAAATTTCCATCTTTATAATATCTATATAGATAAACACAAAATTACAATGACAAATTAATTTTAGAAACATTACTGTCTTTTGCAAGAGACAACAATATCTTTTAAAACAGCAGTTTTATTTTGTATTGATTTATCAAGTTATAATCAAACCATCATGCTAGGTCCCTAACGGCATAGGGGTATTATAATCAAAATCAAATCAAATTCAATTTCAATACTGTGCTTTTCTATTTCTAAAATGTACACTAAAGTAACTATAAGACAATGAGACAGTACTTTATTTTACACAGGATATTTCCTAATGTTGACCATTTTAGCAAAGGTCAAACAACAATTTCAAATATTGCATAAAGATCTCATTGTCAACAATACAAACAACACTAGTCAGTGATCTCCAGGGAGGTGTTGCAGCCGACGGTACCGGCAGCCAGTTACCTGTACTGACCATAATTTGTCTACTCACCCTAACCGCAATCCTCAGAAAGAGCTTGTAGTTTCACCATGTTGACTAATTAAGATCCCTGCATCTTATTTCGATATCTGGGTTTGCCTGTCTGACATATACATTTGATTTATAAAAAGTTATCGGGTGAAAGCATATCTTTGAATGCAGAATATGTGCACGTCTGACTGCTGGGCATACTTTAGTGCTCACCCATGGCTTCGTACACGTTTGGCGGCTCACACATCTGGACATTAAAGCCAACCTCGGGGATTGAATTCCGACACAGACGAATGGATAGCCTGATGATCGGGACAACGGGGACCATAGTGATAATGATGACATAAATATGATGACCTTTTATGAATCACTGAAGGTTCGTGGACAATTCCCTCGGCAGTCACCAAGTGAGAGACGTAACATTTTCTCTTCTACTTTTGTTTTATTATCTTTGGATACCTCAGTAATTTGTTTTTGAACCGTCGGCAACATTCAAGAAAGGTTTGATTATTTATCATTACCCGTAATTCCATACTTCTCAAGGTCGCCGACCATGTCGGACTCGTCCTCGTCCGTCCGTCGTCCGCGTCCTCGTCACGCTCACCGTTCACGGTTCGCTTGCAGCTGACACGCCGTACGCGGGCGGCGTGTTCCGCGTGCGGCTGGCGCTGGGCCGGGACTTCCCCGCGGCGCCGCCGCGCGCCTACTTCCTCACGAAGATCTTCCACCCGAACGTGTCGGCGGCGGGCGCGGTGTGCGTGAACACGCTGGCGCGCGACTGGCGGCCCGAGCTGGGGCTGGCGCACGCGCTGCTGGCCGTGCGCTGCCTGCTCATCGCGCCCAACGCGGACTCGGCGCTCAACGCGGAGGCGGCGGCGCTGCTGCGCGACCGCTACGACGCCTACTTCGCGCGCGCCAAGCTCTACACCGACATCCACGCGCGCGCGCCGCTCGCCGCCGCCGACAACATTGGCCAGGTATGCGAGCTTTCGAATATACAGTAGAAGCTCCTTATTCGCGGGGGATACGTTCCATAAATATGCCGCGAATACAGAAGCATACAGATACAAAAGCTCCTTCAATTCAGACTGATATTTAGCATCGGCATTAGCAATTTGCCTCTTAAAAATAAGACTTTGTTCCATTGATGGCTCAATTTTCATAAAGAAATCACAAAGCTCAATTGCCATTCTTAATTCTAAGATTATTCAGTTTAAATGTCACGTTTTCAGTGCTTGTGGAAGCCTCTTATTCAATGGGTTGTGAATTTAACATTTCCCCTAAGTCGGTTACAGTCAAATCTTCATCTTGCGATTCAAGCAAGGACTTAGCAAAGGACGGAAAGTTTAATTGTAGAAGCATTTAATAATATACTTTATGTTTTGAGTAATAAGTTTGTTTCATCTATAAACTTTGTTTGTTTACAAAAACACCGACCGCGACAAAGGTGCCTTACCTCAAAGAAATCGTTAAACGAAAGAAACACCGCCAATAGCTTATGAAAACGCAATCTAGGCGTAGTTGTAAGAGGTCTATTTTATTTATCTTTTTATTAGTGCACTATCCGACGCGTTGACAAAATATAGCGAATGCTTTTTATTTAGGTACTTACATAATATGTATGTACCGATTCGATCCACGAATACAGAAAGCTTTGACCGCAAATATAGGACTTGAGTCACAATTTTTTTATCCGCGAATAGTGAAACCGCGAATGAAGGAAGCGCAAATAAGGAGCTTCTACTGTATACGAATTTAGATATTCCAAAGATAGCAGGAAATTTTCATGGTGTAGGGAAAGGGGAATTGTTTTACTCCAAATATTAAGCGCGTGAAGCTGCAGGCAAAGGCTAGTTTTAAATAAATTCGAAAATTCATTCTGTCATAAAAACTGTCAAGTGATTCTATTAACAAAAATGGAGATTTCTTTCCGTTTTACTTACCATCTGAATATCAGTTTTTCAATATGAAATCTTCACCTCGTATCTCGGAACTCAGCCTAAATACCTTCTGGCAGTAACTACAGATATTGTTTATGGCAGCGATAGACAAGGTCCTTGATTTTCAATTATATCTCCCATATATTTAAAGTCATAATGAAAGCTATGACTGAGACGTGTTGGAATGTAGTGGTTGGTTGGTGGCGCGGGATGGCTTTCGAAGAACTCATGATTTATTGCTGCAATATATCCTGCACATAGATGAGATTAATTATTATTACATTCGCTTCCAAAACACATGTCATTCGGTCAAAAAGCTCTCATAGATTAGGCCTATGACAAAGACAAAGACATTTATATGCACAAATATTGGTATGTTCCAAGATCTGAGAGAATTATTAGCTTAATCCACATTTTGCCTGCTACTCTTGCACAGCTGTGATACTAACTGCTAACAATGTTGAAAGAGAAAGTTATAAACATGTGTGACTGTTTTTTTTTTCAACCCTTTTATTATAGCACTGCTGGCAACAGGTCTCTCATAGTGAGATTGTTGGCCATAGTCCACCAAGCTGGCTAAGTGGGGATCGACAGTACTCATGACTTAGGCCTTAGGATTTTCATCAAGTGCTTTTTCCACCCACATAATAACCGTTCTGCTGTAGGGCCAAACGGTTCTATTATGGGGAGAAATAGCTTTCACCCTGTTTTTGTCACAAGGACTTTTATTTCTATATTATTAACAGAAACATATTTACAAATTAGATGGTATGCTTTAGAACCGACGATTGCGACACTATTGATAAAATTGGAACCTTTTAAAAAGTAGCTTATTTTAATTATAGTGAGTCTAACCTATTTTGTACATAGACCGGAGAAAAAAGTCTACAGACTAAAAAAGAACTTACCCGTGGCGCTATTATTGCAACCAACAGTACAACTAGGAGCCATGTTTTAATATATTCCTAATCTATACAAGACACACACGTTACTTCCAATAAAATGTGTATGAATATCTATCCAAGTTTTAAAAACAATTATAACGAATATTTTCGTCTCGTGGACAATTAACCTTAATGTGACGCTTGCCGTTGCTTCATTAAAAAGAACCATAGAGTTGGGTTATAGTTTTTAATTTACAATACCATGCTGCTTAATAATACCATAGACTATAAATTAATCTATAAATGTATTTATTTTATACACTTATTTACATAATTATATAAGTGTTTAACCCGAAATTTCACATCATACAGCATTACTTTAAAAACTGTTGTTCTTTTGGATTCAATAGCGACATAAATATCCGATAAATGAAATAATTGTCTGCTCGCAACACTGTTCCTATTCCTTTCCGGTTTTGAAGTTGCTTATGTCGGAAATTTCCGCTTGACATTTTTCTATCAGCCTGGCAGCCGGCAGCTTGCAATAATTCAAGTCAAAACTTTGCTATTGATTTTATTTAGTAAAATACCTCTGCATTATGTTTGTATTGATCAGAATCTTCGAGATACTTCGTCATTCTTGTGTAAGGCGTTCGAAGAGCGGTAAGTGCCATTTTTTGATATTTCCTACAGATGCATTAGCCACGTGGTGTACCGGCTTAGGAATTACAAGAAATATACGGAATTATTTGGATAAATGTTTTTGCAAAGGTTGGATTGCTTAGTACGGAGGATTACAAACACGATTGTGAAAAATACTGAGCATTCGAGGTACGATATTTTCGGTTTTTAACCGACTTCAAAAAGGAAGAGGTTTTCAATTCGGCCGGTATATATATATATTTTTCTCTTCGTACACCGATTTCGCCCAGGTTTCTGAATCGATTTACGTAATTCTTTTTTTGTTTGAATAGTTTCGAATTGGTCCCATAAAAAATAATTTAGGTAGGCCCTTTAGTTTTTAGTTTATGGGCATTTTTCGCGGAGAAACGCGCAGCCCCTAGTACAATAGCATTAGCACAATATAATAGAGGCATTGCTATTAAATTGTACTTGGACGCACATAATATTTATAATTTCATCACTAATCGGTGTTGTGTTTGTTATTCCAGGTGTGTGGTTGCAGCTCTGAGCTGCAAGACAGATGGAGGATCGGTATTGCCAGCTCCACTGCCAACACTGCTACTCTCAGCATAGGTAATAAACCATAATTTCTATAGTGATGAATGCTTCACGTCTCAGTTGAAATGTAATGTTCTGTAGTAGTAGAAGAGTTGAAGAAACACATTGGATCTGTAAGGATAGAAATGTCGGATATTACGTTTTCTACCTTTCCCGTTATGGTTATAGTTGAATGTTTTCATTAGATCATCCTTTTAAAATTGTTTTCTTTCTGCGGTTCTTAAATAAATTTAAGAATACCTTAATGGAGGTCGACGGCGACCAATAGTTTCCTATGACAACCAAGTAGGTTGGACACTTGCTGACAGGGGAGTTGAGTCTGAAACCGGCATGTATGCATGAAGAGAGTGATGGATGTGGGTGAAGCATGACGGGTTTGTAAGAACAGAAATAATAATATCTTAGGACAATTCCACACACAGCTATTTGATTCCAAAGTAGGCAATTTAATGCCTGTTATGGTAACCAGACAGCTGATAAACATACATATATACATATTATATACTACTTATATAGATATTTTTATTACGACCAGACACAGAACAAACAAATGTGCTCATCACACAAATGTTTGTTCCGGGTGGGAATCGAACCCACGACCTCCGGTTTCACAGTCAGGGTCTCTAACCACTCGACCACGAGGCCAGTCAAATGATGATACTGTAATAGAAATAGTCCAATGTCGCATAAGTAGGCATAAAATGCATTTCATATATCGCTCGTACGGAAAGCCCCTTAAGCATTTCTGATTATTGAGAGGTATAACAAACACAACTTAACATGAGCCAGTGTAAATGAACAATACTGAACGTGATCGTTATACGTCGTACGTTTTATTATTAGAAATAAGTAATAATAATACAATAATATCAACGGTTCACGCTCATCCGTACGCTGGGAATTTATATTTCATGTGTGCCGCGTCGGGAATTCAACCCGGGACAATACGCGGCTGAACTGCACTGTACCTATTGTGCCAAACGACGTCCGTCATTATTACTAGAAAACTATTAGATATGTACCTAAAGTTAATCTCCACCTGTATATTAATATAGAATAGAAATATTTACAATCAGATGCAGAACAATTTTAGAAGACCGATTACTGATGGCTTTTTGTATACAAAACCATTTAGAACCTATTACTAGAAAGCTTTCAGCTAAATTCTATTTCCGTCCGAACTGCGAATTCTCGACTAACTTGATTACCGGGCACGAGTAATGGACGTGAAACACAAGACTGATTACAACGATTATGAATATACTCGTTCTCGCGAGGAAACTTTAATCCAAGTCAAACTTTCCTGAAGTTGAGAAACGAACAACGTACTGCGAGGATATCCCTTGTTAAAAGTCTGAAAGCATATTTTAAATAGACATCAATCAGTTTAATATTATCAATATTGTCATAAACGAACGAATATTAATAATTGTGAGCGAACGAATAACGAATATTAATAATTGTAAATACGATTAATGTAAAGATTCAAGCGAAAATTGTCTATTTAATACTGGTAATAGAAAAGCCTGACTGAAATACGTATTGTCATTTCCATTGTAATAAAAACTGTACTGTATAAATTGTTATTTAAATAAAAATATAATTTCTAACGTCGGGGAGGCAAGTAATAAAATATCTCATTAAACGCCGCTACGGATTTCCATTTTTTGGGTCAGTGATCAGGATCCTCGGAATTGAGTACAATTTGTTGGAATCGTCGACATTTTGCTACGTGTGATGGGAATAAGCCGGATACATGGGGCGAGTGAATGGGGCAAGTAGAGTTCATCGAGTATACCCCCCGTGGAGGGGTCACTCGGGGTAGTAACGGAAACAGTGACCATACAGTATCAAATTAACTGGACTTTTTAAATATGGTAATGTTAAAGTGATCAAATATAATCGCAAAAGTGGCCTTTGCTTTTCATAATATAAAACTTGTTGTGATTTTAGCATTGACATGGTTGCAAGTCAGATATGATACGCGAAGTTGAGCAACGCCGGGGCAATCGACCCATGAATGGGTACTTGCTATTGGGAAATGTCAAGTGAATCAATCGGTCAGCGCTTATATAGTTACGTACGAGTACGCACCTATGTTATGTATAGCAAAACTCGGCCATTAAAACTATGTACAAGTTTCTCTCCCAGAATTCGGCGACTCCTAAATCTCCCGAAAAGAAACCCCTGGCCACAGCGATACATACCAACCATATTATTGCAGGCATTTTTTATATAAATTCGCTAAACCAATTTAAATGTTGAATTAACCCATAAGTGCCAATTATTGAGATTTAGTTAATTTTCATTTTTAGTATGTATACCTATCATATTTTTACTAAGCCGTTTGTCTCAGCAACAATTTTTATGCACCAACCCTAGTTATCTAGGTACACGTTGAGCTGTACCAAGTTATGTTTATGAATATCCATACCCACTCTTCCGTGCATGCTAACGTAAGTAACGTAACTGCCGCTATGAATAAACATTGTTTTCAAACAATATTAACCGTTTGTAAACCCCTCGCGGTTTGATACTGCGTTATAAATACAAATCATTAGCCGGCTACTGTGTACAGTTTGGTCCCAATAGTAATGCAACGTCTATTACATTATATCTGAAGACAATATAATATGTAAAGCAAATTTAGCATTTAAAACGTTTCTGTTTTGAAGTTCATTGAATGAATTTTCTATTTACGTAGTTATTTTAAGAGTTATTAACGAACGATTAAGTAACGTTAATTGGTGATTTATATGTGGTATATTCAGTGCGTCTCGCTTTGGTATACCTACGTGTAGATAGAACTTAGGTTAGGATGTAAATTGGAAGCAATATTGTATAGAACCGTCCGCGGCGATTCACTTGATGTGTGACAGTTGAGAGCAATTAATCTCAAGTGATTCTGTACCGTGCACATCAAAATTGTTTAAGACTAATAATTTTACTTATGTTTCGTATATAATTGCATTTTAACGGAAATAAAAATGTATTTGCTGTTGTATCATTCACTCTCTTATCTAAGACACATGCGCCAGATAATACTGCGGGGCTCTTCAGTTCGCCTCAGCAAATGTGGTATTAAAAGCTATCCAAAATGTGCCTATAGTTGATAATACGATCATAGCCGCAAAAAAGAAATTCTAAAGAACAAGTTTTGTTTGTGCCTTGGACCATTTCAATGCATTTAGCGACCCTTCTTTCATTCAAATTCAGACGAAAGAGGTATTCAAGGCCTAGCGTTCGTCGCCGCCTCCGGCCATTGTGTGCTTGTTAATAAGGATAACATACAATGGTCGTAGATCAAACAATTGGTCATGCTGTAAGCTCTAAATTGTTTAATGCAATGAAGGAAGCTGTTTTATTAAATCATAAACTCAAAGATTGATTTAGTTTGACTCGTGAGATTGAGATGTAATGAACAGGCAAGTTATTTTGTGTTACGGTTCAATGCTGATTGCTACCTATTCCCCCCAATTATAGGGACGATATGAAACATGTTAAAATTTATTTTCGAAACTTTAATTTAAATACAAATGTTCCTAAAACTATGTTGTTTAGCAAGGAGATGCTATTTATCGGCATCTATAGATGCGGGTAATGATTCTGCAGTGCCTACTGTAAATTATCTAGTACACTTTTATGTACCTACCCCTCATATATTTCCCTTTCTACAAATACACCCCATCTGCTATTAAACAGTTTTGACACCTGCTTCGCGCTCCAGTGGCCACTAAAATACACATCTATTTTTGAATATTACTGCTCGATATTGTCCGTTTTAGACCGTTAGCACAAATGTTCAGTTCGAAATTATTACCAAGAACGTGAATTATTTTCTGAACAAACGAATTTAAAGATTATATCTTTATCCAGCTAAACGGTTACATGTATTAATTAGCATACTCGTACGTTATGTTAAACGGTACATACACAAATTGTCGTGTACATTTAATTATGTAAACAATTAATCTCCGCGTAAAGTTATTCTCAACAAAATCTAGTACATTTCTCCATGGTGTTCAAGAATAGAATTTTGAGATAGATATTTTTTTCACCAGCTGCTGATTTTTACACAGCGGCCACGTATGTATTTAGATTGTAATCTGAAATGTTATCTTAGATATTAGTATTAAGTCGTTTTTTTCCATTCCGTTCTATTCGTAACACACAAGAATGTAAAAGTTCAAATGATTTTATTTATTAATATGGTGATTATTGGTTAATTCTTAAGGAATGAGTAAGCGTTACGTTACAAGTGATGTCACACTGCCATATAAGATTGCTTTGTAGTTTTATGACTTTTATGGCCTTTCACACATTCGACAAAATGTCAATACAATTTTGAAATGAAATTTACTGATACAAAAGCATTTAAAAACTATAATACGTTTTATTTTTGTCACGGAATTGTGGTGCGCAGTCGAGCGAAGTGTGAACGCGGGACATGACTCCATGATGGTACCTGGCACTCGATACAATATGACGATCATTTCCGTAGGTCCTTGACCCCTCAAGGTTGCTCATTCTCTTTAAGACCGCAACACGAAGCTCGAATGCTTTTATATCACGATATCTATCGCACTGGCTTAATTGAGTTTTTTGTTGAGCATAGATTAAGCTCTACAAATAGAATATTACGCGTTAACCTCTGATTGCTCGCACAAAGGTGGGAAGGTACTCGAGTTACGACAGACTATTATTAATGTTCACCTCTGCTTTTGGTCGGAAGAATGTCATTGTTAACACTGATAGACGGACAGCAGTTGCTTACAAATAGCATTGCTTTATTACAAACGACACAGTAAAATTATACTTATTAGATAAAATATCATATTGAAAATATATAGCAATATTTTCTGCGTTATACTATACATAATATGTATATTATATTATTTTAACATGTAGAATAACACATTGATAATAATATATGTAAATTGAAACCTTCAAATTCGTAATTTCCTGGTTATCTCAAATGCTATAACTGTAAAATTTTACCAAAAAAGGAAAAACAAATAAAAAATCTACTGGTTTGCCGACATAACATTATGTTATATAGGCATACACGTACACTCAACTTTCCAGTTTTCGCGGCTTAAAACACTAGTGGGACTTAGTGGAAGTCAAGTTGTAAAATGCGTACGCCAAGCACAAAAGTAGTAATTAGTGTGAAAATCTTATAACAGGGTCTCAGTGGTCCACGCCGCTATTGTAGGGTTGACATGTTAGTGAGCTTACTACAGAGTACAGACAGTCATTACGTAATACTTAAACAAAAATCTTAATATTTTAGTTTGAACATTGTAATATTATACAAATAAACATCACTTCTTTCTTATTATCGTCTAAACGTGATATTTGTATTACGGGTAATATTGTATTATTAGCTATTTTTGTTACAAATATTTTAACACAACATTTGAATTGTATATTTTTATGGCTTTGGTATCGTAGCTCTCTTCAAACAATGATAGTATAGGTAGCTTTATATTACGAATTTAGCACACGACAAGGAGACACTACAATCTAAGGACTGTAGCGATGCCGCTTTCTGGTCCGACTCTGTTAGGAGAAATCTTCTTGCAGGTGTCCGAGATTTTTTTCAGGTTGACAACCTTCGCCCGTCAGCGTAATGGTCGTCGGGAATTTCGCTCTAACGACCGCTATTTATTGTGTGAACCGTCAGTGCCGTCACAGTGCTTGTAGGTGTTCATTTGTTTCGTGATGAGAGCATTTTCCTTCTTTTTAAAGTGCTTTCATGTGTGCACGTGCATAGAGCGCATGTCAAATAACCAGCCGGAGTATTCGACATTTAATATTAATATTGTACAATCATACGACTGCTCCCACAATCCGACGAGAACTTGTTTATTACGATATGAGATGGTGACTTTTTTGTTTGAAATAAGACTTGACATGACTACTTCAGTGCTGACGTCCTGTTGTAGCGGATTTTTTTGTCACGATTAATGTGTATGATTTCTGGCGCTACTTTGTAGTTAAAAATTTCGAGCAAATTTCGAGTATTTGTACTGCTCCAAGGCGAGTACCGCGTTGTCCAACGTTCGAATCGAGTTGGTTCCTAACATTGCTGGTAAGCATTTATAATTGTAGTTGTGCAAATAAGGGTGGCCCTTAAAATATAATAACCTGCACTCTCGCTGAAACGTAGGACTCTCCGGTCCTTTAGCACTGGATAGTCCGCAATTAATTAATAGCTTGAGTGTAGTGTAGTAATAGTAGCTCGAGCGCCTGTGTTCGCTAGTTGTATCCAAATTACGTGCACGTTACATATTGTGTCGTTCGTTTTATTACACTGCTAACTCACCCAGAGACAGGACCGTTACTAGTTATTTAGGAGCTTGTACTTGTGCGATGATATATACATAACTAGCTTTTGCCCGCGGCTTCCCGCGCTTTAAATCATTGCTATATTACTATATTTAATAAGGGTGTTATTATACATACAAACCTTCGCCTTGAATCACTATATCTATTTAAAAAAACCGCATAAAAATCCGTTGGGCAGTTTTAAAGATTTAAGCATACAAAGGGATATAGGGACAGAGAAAGCGACTTTATTTTATACTATGTAGTGATAC
>DWQT01003431.1:0-12509 GCA_018244895.1 Myscelus amystis hages | reverse complement strand
AATAGCACATATAAATAATAGGTAGTATATAATTAATATTAAATCTTTATTATTTTTTACTTTTTAGTTTCGAAGTCCGTTTTATAATCACATAGTTATTTTTATTTGTTTTAAATTCTTCTTGTGTTTGTCATATTATGTAGGTATCAAACGTACCCAATGTTTGAGATACAATATTTGATTATAGGCAAATAGTGGTTGTATCTTGCTATGATCCATTCAGGGTCACTCACACAAAACTCCACATAAACATCACAAACCATGATCAATGAATCTAATATAGGAAAATTTCAAACCTGTAGATATGCTTGTTATTCTGTTTGAGAGTGAGACTAAAATATATGAGAGTAATTATTTTTATTATGTCTATAGCCATCATAGTATTGACTAGCCCTGTAAAATTGGAATGACGCGCAGACGTAATCACATTGACATGTGCTAGCCATTTCATGTGATAGCATCTATCACATACGCCAGTAAAAGCTGTCCCGGCGAACATCGTGTTGCCTTACGACAAAATAAATTTTCATTATTCCCATGTAAATCCCGATCCCTCGGGTACTCCGGGATAAAAATTAGGCTATGTGTCATTCTGGGTCTTCAGCTACCTCCATACCAAATTTGATTGTAATCAGTTCAGTAGCCTTTGCGTGAAAGATCCTTACTCACAAAACTTTCGCATTTATAATATTAATAGGATACTGTGTAATATAAATACAGAAAAAGCTTCTTTGAATGTCTGCATTGCATTTTATTAAATCATGAATCATGAATCTACATTATGTAATGCATTTTTGAATTGTAGTAAATGGATGAAAGAAAGATCATTATAAAATGAGATTGGAGTAAAAAAATATGAATTAAATATGGATATACAGCCTGCCGTGACCAGGGTAGACTAAATAGAAGATGAAAAAACTTCGGCATTACATATATCGAAATTGTAATATTATTGGTTGAAAAAGTTATATAGTTTGTTATACTCAAAGAGGATGACTAATTGACTAATATCCTTGTTTACTGTGACCATATTAGAAATTCAATGACTAACACACATAACTCAGTGTTGATAACAGTTCGTTAGAAACACTTCACTGCCATTATTAAGTATCTTCTTTATAAAAACATTTGAATACAAATATTGGTTATCCCTAGTTGAAACGGAACTTGCTGAATAAAACAACAAAGAAAATAGCATTTTCTAAGGGAAAGGTGTGCCGCTGTGCAACTCACTTGTCCGTTAAATACAGAGTGGTCCAGTATATGACTTCGCCCGGCAACTCGGCTTCCGTGATAGTGTACGCTGGGGTGTGCACGGGCAGCTGGTCTTCTGGGTTCACGGTAGCCGCGAAATTCTCGAAAAACACTCGGTACGATGTCAAGTAGTCGTCCGTATCGCCCATTTTACAATATTTACTTAACAAAGCGCAATATAAAACAACGCAAGATCAATCAACAAACCCTTCTGTGAGGATTAAAAACAAGTTATTTCGTAATAAAATAAACAGTTCATAAAAACTACTGTATCTCCTGAAGTTATGGAACACTGTCACATAATCGCAAGGAGCAGGCGGGTCGTTTTGTGTCCAATTATTCAAAATTCACAAGATCAAAACACTAATTCTCATCTCCCTCACACACGTCATAGTCAATTCTATAGCAATCTAACGTATTGGAGTTTGAGACTGAGATTGTGCCTATGCTAAGACATGCACCGCAGTGTTGCAATTAATATTTACTTTTCCCTAATTTTTGGAAGAATAGAATAATGTAACCATTTACCTAATTTTGTATAAAAATATTGTAATTGTAGCATACGTGTAGTAATTTTTTCACTGATTTTTTATTTCATTTACATCTATATAAGTCTAAGTTATAGTGATATACAAAAGGCAAACAATTATAACGATACTTTATGCACCCAGAAGAATATATTCTTCAAGAATTAAACCAGTTAAACCTTACTTCATCATACAAGTTAAAGTAATCATTGCATTTTGGGAAATTAAAAGTTCAGTTATTCATCATTTTGGTACTAAATAGTTTCAATACTTCTAATTATTCTATATTATACGACAAAAGGATGAAATTAAAAGTAAAATAATTTCATAAAGGTCTAAAGAAATATTATTATATTATTACAATTATTTACTATTATAAGTGAAATTTCCGAACCTATATAGGTAACTGTAATGTATGGTAACATCATTTTCAATCTGTCAAAATTTTAACTCCCTTGTCATATTGACACTTACACTGAAAAAGATTGTAGCTCGTGTTCTTGCCTAATCGAGTTATGCTACTGTTGAAATATTCCTCATAAAATATCCCACTTTGCAGTGAAATCGACGCGCAACTATCTGGCTTATATGTATACTGATTATTGATATAGGGAGTCAAAAATAACAGTACCTAGCATACCGGTCAATTTAGTGTAGTTTATAGATCAAAATGAATACGATACTTTAATTAAGTAATAAGCCCAGCAATTGCAGTAAGAATATTTAATTGAATTTCGAACGATTTCATTTCATATATTTACGGTTATGTCACAATTGGTAAAATCGTGTTACAGCCTTGTTCTTCGCAAGTGTCAATATGACGTGATATAATGTTTACATTTATTTGACGTTTACATGTATTCTCTATTCTCTCTAGACTAGACTAGAGTCGCCGCAACCTGTTGTGATTAGAATTCGTTGGCGCTGGCGGTCTTAATAAATCTAATAGAAACTAAAACGTATGTTGTATTTTTTATGTAATCTAAATTTTAATTATTAATTATTAATTTTTTATGTTGTTCATAAACATAATAGAACAAATTGATATGTAAAACGTATATTGATGTTAAAATAAGATTGTATTTAGAAGAGCGATAACGCCCTGCATGTTTTTATCGATTGCCGGAGACTTTTATAGCAGTTTTAACGGGCATATTAACAATAAAGATTGATGCATATGAAATATTTGTTCTTTGACTGACACTCAACTCGTAAGCTTTTCTCTAGTTATATTGTACTGATTTTACTATCGTGTATTGAACCTTAGAGTACGAAATTGTTTATGTATAGATAATCCAAGTTTTCATCCATAATCCAAGATTTCAAACATATTTTTATGTAATTAGGTATGATCCATCTGTAAAATAATGATATTGTAATTAACTATTGAAAACTATTGAGTATTAATTTGAAATTGTTCTGTTTTTTATTGATAATAAATTTAATTATTGCAGAAAGAAACTGATTAGGATCTAAATCATTTCAATCCGAAATGCCATCTATACCTGGAAAATATCTTCACTATAAAAATGAAAATATAGATGATTACTTTCTTGCAGTTGGTATGTATATTTATGAAATTTGCATATTTGACTGCACCACTAAATTACTTTATACTTCATTCAAATATTTCCAAACGGACTCGATCAGTTCCATTTATTTTTGACCATATATTTGACCTGTCTATATAGTTTTAGCGTAAATAATCTTAATAAAGTTGCTTCAATACAGCCACCCACTAACTTTAAATAATTGTATCCCTTTGTACATAAGATTGCTTTTTGATTGGTGGACATTAATTTGCATATAATTTTATTTAACTAGTTTTTCACGAGTCTACAAAATGATATTACAATAAAATATTTTGCGACTATAAATTACATTAAAAATCATAATATCGTTCACTATAGTTGTTATTTTAAAAGCACTGAATTAATATAAAAATATAATAATTTCAGGTGTCCCTTTCATGGGCAGGAAAATGATGGCAATGTCGTCACCTCTGATGGAAATTATGCTGGATGGAGACAACATGACAATCAAGACTTCATCCTTGTTGAGAACTTCAGAGAACAAGTTTCAACTTGGGGTTGAATATGAAGAAAAAATGCCGAACACCATAATCAAAGTAGATAGTAACTAATTATAAAATTGTAAAACTCATGTTTGAGATATACACAGTTTACATGGTTATGTAATTTTTGCTTTGTCATACTTTATGCATATATTGTATTTTCCAGAGTGTCACGAAGATTGTTAATGACAATGAAGTAGTAACAGAATCTATGATTCCCGAGAATGGGGCAAAGTGTGGGCGTCATTATCTATTTTCTGATGAAGAATGTGTTTTAGTAAGTACTTTCAACTTTTTATTTCTAATACAGGCAGTCCTCGACTTGCGTCGTTTCAAGTTACGTCAAACAATGTTTTGACCATGTTCCTCAAGCGTACGTCAATTGTTTCGTCTTCCGCCATAGGAGAATTCACTTGTCGCGAGGTCAATGTCCAAAGTTTTTGTTGCATTTGTGACAGTTTTTGTTTTTACATTACATATTTAAGTGAATTTTAAATTATTTATTTTGAGTCTGTGTGAAACCTAACCCTTGAGTTTTACATGTAAATGTATTATAAAATATGTCTGGACTTACGTCGTTTCGCTTTACGTCGCGTATTTCGAGAACCTAACATGCCGTAAGTACGAGGACTGCCTGTAATTGATTAATAAGTTTTATATGCAACCATATTAAAGATTTGATGGCATTAATAAAATTGAGAGGTCTTGTATGATATGGTTCCTAATTTGTTTTTGATTGGTGAAATAAACAATCGTTTTTATAAAGACGTCTAATATAAATTTCACTGAGTGCAGTCCATTTGGTTCACAACAAGTATAATTATTACACGAGTAGTGTAGTGACCCTGTGTGTACTAAGTCCCAATCTTTTCACCATCATGGTGTAATAAACTAACCATGATACACATTAGAAGTATTTTATATACATAGTCCTAATGTTTGATATAATTATCTTGTACTTTTAGACAAATTATGTTATAAATATAGAAACATTTTGGTAATTTAGATTTTTGTTCTTTCAGACCCTTACACATGAGAAAGCACAAACACCTGGCAAAAGGTATTTCCGCAGGGTGCAGTAATTAAATTGGTTTACAATTTCAATTTTAATATTCTATTCAAACATGGTTAAGGAGAATGCAAATAATTTACTACTTTCCAAGGACATTGTGATTTATTGCTATGTAGAATTATATATTATATACTTTTTACACTTTTCAAAACTTTATTTTATGTTACAATTATATTAAAATATTTAAAATAAAAATTCAAATGTTGGTCTTTTTTTTATTGTATATTCATTTCAAGTAAATTATTTTAATTTACAATAAACGGACAATTCTCAACTTTTTCCTTGTTTATTTAATCTTAAAGCCATTGATGTTACTGTGAATGACTACGAAGTCAAATTATTTTAATTTAATAATGGTCATCCTATTTCAAGAAATTCTAATTTTCATAATATACGTAGTTAAATACATGTAATTAAAAATATATATATACTTTACAACTTACTTTACAAACAATTTCAGTATACTTAATCCCCAAAAGGCTTGAAAAAGCTGTTTATAGTGTTATGAATTAAAAAGAAGATATTACGAATAGAAATATTTTTGTGACATAAAAAATAAACAAAAAGAACGAAAGCTGAATAATGAAGACATCATTATTTAAAAAAAATGAAATGAAAATCTCGAGTTTGACGGACTTGACAGATATTTGACTTGAACAATCATTACATTCGACTTTGACGTAAGCGCTATTGTTTTGAATTGAAACAGCGTTACTTACTACCTCTTTCTTTCTTTCAATTCGATTTAATTAAACGGTTGAGTGCTTTTTGACATCTTTCTCATGGTTCTTGACTGTTATTAATTATACTAAGCGTAATTATTCCATTATTCAGTATTTTGCTAGGAACTTAAAGATATCTGTAAAACTCTTTGTCTTCAAGAATTAAAATGGCAGAAATAAATCAGGTATTACAATTTTTTTATCGATCTTTAGCTAATCAGATTAGACGGCAGTGTGGCAGGTTTGAACTTATTTATAATGAATGTGTAATGAACATAAATGTATTTTTAATGTTTCTCCTAATAGGAACAGCAAGTAAAGAAATTAAAGAGATTATTAGAGGGATGGCGCATGGCTCTATTGCCATTAAAATCCGTGCTTCTCTGGGAGCAGCAATGGCATCCTTGTGCCATAGTTCTAATTGTGTCCCTGCTCTATTTATTTATTTGGATAATGGACTTGAACACTCTCGCTACATTAGCCTTGTTGGGACTGATCTTAAATTTTGTGGATTTCATTGTTCCAATAATTTGCAACTCCATCTATAGCCCCAGTTCATGGACTGGGCAAAAGGAGAAGATGTTTGAGGAAATTTGTAAGGGTATAGTAGCTAACTACAATGGAATATTACACCAAATTCAAGCATTTTATGGCATGAGAGAAAATAGCCCATTTATGGTAAGAATAAGTTCCTGTTTTATTATTTATGATCAGATTGTGGTTATAAGTTTCTTACGTTAATAGATATGATTATATTGTTGTGGTTGTTTTGCTGTATATTGACTTATTATAGGAAATCATAAATTTTATTGCAATACCTCACTTTAGATTATTATAATAAAGATGTGAAAATCTGGAAAACATTGTAAATTATTACTTTATCATATAATAGTTATTGTGTTCCTTTCCAGTATTACATAATCTCCATCAGCATGCTGTGCACGCTGACATGGATGGCGTCCGCTATCAACAACATATTCCTGCTCTACATTTTCTCAACTGTAGTGCTCCTGTGGCCGGGAATACAAAACAGGGGGATATTTAATACCCTGCTGTCAATGGTCAACATGGCACCTAAAGTTGCCTCTTTCAAGTCGGAATAGAGTGTCCCCGTTAGCAGCTAATAAGCTTTTTATTTCATTGTGATGTGAGTCTGGTCATCTGTTTTAAGTTTAAGCTTAGCCTTTAATTGTGAGCTTTAAATTATTAGCTTTGAATAAATTATAAAGATATAATATAGTTATTGAGCATTTTTATTCTATGCAGTTGATGTAAACCAACATTCATGGTTCCATTTATGCTGATTCCGTAAGAATGTTTGTTTCCTATGTGGCTGAATAACCATGATTATTCAATATGCCCTTGGATAAATTTATTTAGGATTGATAATTCTACTTGAAGTAGGAATTAGTTTTGTCAATGTATGTTGAGGCCATTGCATGTGTATACCTAGTCTTTTGTAAGTTGCATCTAGAAGTATTTTTCTCCATTTGATACACCATCAATACAAGTACTCTAATCCCCTCATGACATCATTGTTATGTATTTGATACCCCCCTCTATTTTCGCCCAGTCTATGATGCTTCAGTTTGTATTGGATCTCTGTCATTTTTTAAGAGAGCAAGTACTTAGGGTTTTTAAGAAATCAGAGACTTGCGAATAATAATGTTAAGATATTTTAAATTGCAGCACAGCAAGTAATCTAGTATTTAATATACCTTACAGGGTGGCCATTTTTTTCGTTTCCTTGATATTAGCCCATGTCAGTTCAACAGCTGTGTAACCAATACATTTTTATAATCGTTCACTGTAATATCCATTTTTTTAATTGAGTTTCTAAAACCACTATAATTTGAATTTGGATTTGTCACCCATGTTTACTGATGTATGTAAATGTGTAAGAGGTGTTTATCTGCTATTTTATGTTACCTTAGAATGTTTCTGTTTAAATACTGTAAGTAGGTACAATATTCTGTTATACAAAATAAAGTCACATTCACTTTTAAAAAGTAATATATTTTTCTTAAAGTCCTTTATATTATCAAGTTCGTGTCAAATACGGCCATAAAAATAAATGTTCAATTACTATTCGGTTTAAAAGACAAACTGATAATGCACACATCATATATGTTTTTCATAGTACATTTTATATGAATAGTTAAAAAATATAAAACGGCATGCAGAAATACAATCTTTCGCTGTCAATGAATAAGCAATAAAAAGTTACTTTAAAAAATAAAGGTAGCAGCACGACGAGTGAGGTCTACTAAGTTTCACCATTTATTGTATTACATGTATATAATACTTAGAAAGCCACATGTGGTGTTAAGACTACCGTATAAAATTCTTAAATTATTACATCCATACAGACAAAAGTTACAGTAATGGAAGGTGTGTGTAATTTACCTAATTAGTGATAAATACGAAATTTAATCTTCCGAGATCGTGAAGCCGGGCCTCACGTTGGCGCTCTTGGCCTTTGTGACCTGAGGCTCGGTCGGGTGCCGTGCGGCGGGCGCTTCGGTCCCGCCACCGTCGGGCTCGGGCTCGGGCTCGCTCGGCGAGCTCGACCGCAACTGGTCCTCCGCTACCAGGGTGGTGGTGAACCTGCTGCCCGACGGTTGCGTGTTCAAATTACTCTTTTGTGCACTACTATCACTGTACCTCCTGCTTCCGTTGTTCAAGACGTCGCTCTTCTCTCCACCCTTATGTTCTCTGCTCAGCGCATTGATCGCGTCGAGATTGCTCAAATACGAGTGCGCACGTTTCTTTTTGGAACACTTATTCTTAATTTCGTCCTCTAAGTTAAAATTTTTACTACTGGATGGCACATCCTTGTAGAAAGCCTCCTTAGTCTGTTGCAAGCTTAGACCGTAAAGCTCGACGGGGACGTCGCCGGCGGGGGCGGGGCCGGGGGCGGGGCCGGCGCGCTGCAGCGAGCCGCGCGCGCTGGCGGCCGGGCTGAGGTCGTTCTTTATAATCCGCAGCGGCGACGCGCACGTGTCGGCCGACAGCGTTTCTTCGTCGTCCTCGCCCTCTCCGCTCTGAACGATGAAACAGAGCATTAGTAACATTCCTGGATGTCATTCAATTCCACCTATAAAGGTTAGCAGTGGAGTAAAATTAGAAAAAATATTCAACAGTAGTATGAGCGGAGCTTTATTTGATTGGATTGGCTAAAAAGTTTCTTAACATCACTACATTACTTTTTTGTTTGTATTCTAGATTTACTGGCTGGAATTATTTGTATTCTAGATTTGCTCAGCGATAAAGTCCATAAAATAAATTTAAAAAAACACTACATTTTTAAAACTGAATAATCTGTTCCATCTGTTTGCGAAATGTCGCGCTCTTATTTCGTTTCGGTGGCAGTGGTTTTTGGGTAAGTATATTAAATTTACCAATATATCGTGGTCGGTGATGGAGCCGGCCGTGGCCTCGTTGCTGTTGAAGTCCAGCTCCGAGGTGCCCGACACGGGCGTCACGTCCCCGCTAATAGAAGAGCCTGCTAGCACCAACGGGGCAATACTCAATACTGGCGCTAGCACCTTAATACGTCGATAATGATTAAAATTTTAGTTGATTAGGGTAAAACTGAGATTAAAAACTCGTGCAAATTAGTGTTGCGTCTGTGTAGAATTTAAAAAATGAGAGTTTTGAAAATTCTAATTACCTGTTAGATTAATCATTCATTGGACAAAACAGGTCGGTTAGGAACAAAAATATTTCTTTTTACTACCAAAACATGCATGTTTGTGTTTTATAAATATATTGTAACGGAATGAGTCAGCGTGCAAGAAGTTCATGCACCAATGGAAATTAAAGAGTTTTCTATAGGGATGTCAGCTATAAAATGATCGGTAAAAGAAACATAAGCGACAGTCTATGTAACATGGATATTTTAGTTATAAAAAGTTTGACGCTTCGGGCCCGAGGCGTGATTCTGATTTTAAAATGATAAAGATCATTAGATTACTTAATATAGAATAGAACATAATATAGAATATCGAATCGAGTAGTAAGAATTCTAGAACAATGGCCCGCATCCAAATGGTAAGCAGGCGGCCATTTCGTCGAAACCGTTAAATAATTTCAATTCTATAAAATGTTTATAAAATAAAACATTAATTCAATTTTAAAAAGAAACAGAAAACAAATTTAACGGGGTTCGTTCGTAGTACCGTGGACTGCTGAGCGTGTCCCGGTTACTGCGGCAAGACACAATTGCCAATTACAACAGCAGGTATGACTTTCAAATTAGTTTGATCACAGCGAATACGGGGTCGCGGATGCACGTCGTGCACCACGCGACAGCCCGCCGCAGCCCTACGCGGAGCGCGCCGTACCTGCGGCGGCGCGCGGCGCGGGCGCGGCCGGCGCGCCGCCCGCCTCGCCCGCCTCGCCGTCCCACTGGGGGAGCTTGCTCGCCACATTTTTACTCCAATTGCTACTGGAACCCACAACGTTAGCGGTCACCACACGCGCGCGACCGCCCGCCCGCCGCGACCGGCGGACCGTCGACCGCGACGAAGCTATTCGATTGTCGACCGGTCGCGGAATCGACGAAGTCGAGTGAACGTTGCACGGCGCCGGTCGCGGCGATGTGGGGGCGCGCTTCAAATGCACCGTTCGATGGGCACCGCTGCATTTGTGTAACTATCCGGTGGTGGCGGGTGAAGACGTAAAAGCGTCGGTCCGACACACCGAGTAGTTAAATCAACTGCAACAGTGATGGCTTATATACATCGTGAATTTCGGTGGGATAGGGTTAAAGTATACTTATAAATAAAATTAATGGCATCGATGAGAAATCATAACAATTCGTCTTAGAAAAAACAGCATTTAAAAACCAAAATTATTGAAATAAGCGCATTAGCATTTTCATATAAAATTCAGGGCACGACCAAACTATTGGCGAAGATACAGATTAATAAGCCCGCCGGCGGACACGCCAGTCGGAAAAACAGATTTTATAAGTCAGTTTTATTGTCGCACGTTTCATTAAAATATGTTAGAACGATAGATTACATCGTCATTATGACATGAACTCAATGAGTTATTAAACAAATACCCATATGAATTAGCAGCAAACATTTTTGGTCACCACCATTTCGCAATCAATCGATTCGTTAAACACACATCACATTTACAATGCGGTCAACCTGAATAGGCAATATGAAACACCAAATAAGCGTTCAGAATTATGTCTTTCACTCGATTAAACAACATAATATTATCACATCGGAAAACTCGGAAAGATATAGGTACACCCAACTACATACAGACAGTTGCAACACTGGGGAGAGCTAGCACAGATCTGACTCCTCCATTTCGGACACAACAATGACATGCATCGTTTACTGTTAGTTCCTGTAACTCCTACTAACTCCTACTAAGAGCATCACACTATGTCGCGTCTGCACTCGATGGAAGCGATTATTATATATTCGCTCGCGGTTGTTCACTTTTGTATTTATCGTCTGTACTTCCTGTTTGGCGAAACACCGAACGTCCGATTCAATTGGGCTTCGACAACGCGTCCAATTGAAACAACGATCGCACTAACTGGATACTTTCGTCCATTCGCATTTGCACGTAATTCGTATGGAATTTTTTCTACGTGTGCGCTTCGAACGGAGTTTTATTTATTTATTTATACACAAACTACCTCTAACTTTACAGAGAACCCAATGCAATAGAGGAGTCAAAACACAGTTACATCAATATCATATATCGATTCAGTAATGTGAAATGAGGACGCGCCCTAATACGTCCCCGCGGCTTTTGTTTACGTGTACGTGCGCGTCGCGCTTCGGGCGTTTATACCTGTCGGAGTTGTTCCTGTTGTCGGAGTGGGGCGCGCAGGGGGCGTTGGGCGAGGACGGGCCCGCCGACGACGGCGCGCTGGGCGCCTCGCCCGACGACGACATCAGCGACGACGGCCCGCTCCAGCCCACGCCTGGACACCGCGACGGATTCATTTGAAACCACTCGTTCGCAACTAGCTACTTTACGTAACGTAAAAGGATTTTGGTAATGAGAATACTATAACAAATATCAACATTAGAGTCTGTGCCACTGAAAATCCATCCATCCATCCCCAAGCCTTTAGAAGTCCACCGCTGGACAGAGACTTCACCTAATCGGCGCCACTCCGTCCGACCCTGAGGCTTTAGAATCCAGTTATCGCGCAGAGATAGCTATTTCCATAGCTCGTCGAGCCACACACGCACAAGGTCATGTGAAGGACCACGTCTCGGCGCACTACGTCATCATAGGCAACGAAAAGGTAGAACATGATAGGACGATAGCGTCGTCATAAGGCGCTTACTGTTGGTGGGCGAGGGGTCGCGGGCGGCGGGCGCGGGCGGCGCGGCCAGCAGCACGGGCGCCGCCGTCACGCGCTCCAGGAAGGCGTCCAGCTGCCGCAGCGACAGCGCGTTGTGCAGCGTCTCCAGCGGCCGCACCGCCGGCACGCCGCCGAACCCTTCCAGCGCCGCTGTCGACCCCCCGGGGGAGTGTCATTACGATGAAACTCGCTCATCGGAAGCGTGTGAACGTTATAATGACGTCATTACATTTGTTGTATTGCTTATCATTATGTTCATTTGGCCTCACCGTTGGACGCGGAGGCGGCCGGAATCATGACGCGAAGGTTGGGTGCCGAGCTGGAGCCGGAGATGACGGCGGTGCTGAAGAGTCCCGCGGCGCCGGAGAGTTTGCCGCGCGCGCCGAGCCCTAGCATCTTGAGATAGCTCATCTGGCCGCCGATGCTGTGCCGCTGGCGCCGCCCTGCGCCCCACAGCGAGCTACCGGCCTCGTCCGGCAGCGCGAGCGGCCATGAGCCCGCGCGCGCCTTG
>DWQT01003430.1:0-12509 GCA_018244895.1 Myscelus amystis hages | reverse complement strand
GGTTCAGTAGTATTTGCGTGAAAGAGTAACAAAGATCCATACTCACAAACTTTCGCATTTATAATATTAATAGGATTACTTACGAGACTTTATACGAGTATTGTATTGTATTGTCGTAAAGTGTTGTGGAAGTTTTTGTGATCATACAGTACACGCTTGAGCGGCTCATTGTCCCATGACACTTGAGACTACCTGCCGCGGCGCCAATCACTCATGCAATCAATACAATAATTATTTTTCAGCTATTTTTGCTCCTCTATTTCTTCACAATATAAAGTTCGGTACGCCTATTGATGCAGAACACAGAAACGGCGACAATTTCGCGAGTGGTAGAATAGAATATATGTACATACATATGTATGTGTTCCGATTGTTTTACTTACACCGTATATACTTGTTAATATTGTAAATAAAGCTAACAGGTGGCTAGCTAGAGTTGATCTTTTTAAAATTTTTGAATTAAATATTGAGCTAGCTATGTGATTACCAATAAATAATAAAATAATAATAATAATTGTAGGTACGTATACATAACTACATTTATGTTCAATAGCTGATAACGGGACCGAAGAGTTAAATTATTAAGGTAATTTATACGTCTTCGTAGCGGACAAACGTTCCTCGAAACACATTAAATTACTACACGCATTCCGCGCACCGAGTTCCAATGCAACGGCTTCCAAGCGTTTAAACATCAACTAAATAAACGAAGTAAATATTTCCCAGTAGTTAACATACTCGTACTTCAAATAAGAATAAACATAAAAATGCCGCGCAAAACGTTTCACCTTGCAACAATTCTAACAATTTCCGACCCCTAAAGTTAGTTCGTTCACCCCTAAGGCTAGCTTTGCATGCTCGGTGCGCCGGCGCAGGTATTTCCGGAGGGCGCCGGTGGGGGGCGCTGCGGGGAAGGCTCGTGGGAGCCCGGCTTAGGAATGCCGATCGGTACTTGCAAAGAACAGATAACTAGTAGAAGTGTCGAGTATTGTTTTATAGAAGGTACGCTAATGCCTTTCGGGGTCGCCCGACACTCATATTAACAATATAACACGCTTATAAATTGTAAAATAAAAGAGAAAATCTATTGAATATGATGTTTTCAATTCTGTACATATATTAATCATGTGTTCTCTGGGCACTTTTACTCATGTCATTAATATCATAGTAAATAAGATCGGTGTTTAAAGATCTCTGGCATTTATTTTAGCAATTTTCATTTAACCATGTTTGGCTTTATTTCTTAGTGTGGTGTTTTAATCCGTTTGATCGTCAAAGAAGGACAGACGAACACACTTTCGAATTTATAATATTATTATGTAGGTAAGGATTAAATGACGCGGTCAGAGTAACCGACGGCTTTGACGGCGCACATAAAAAAGACGAATGAAAAGGTTGCCCCGTGCAGTTTATCGAATATCGGAGATTTTCCTCCTACTAAATGACTAATGTGTTGATGATGTCTAACCGTTAACTGGTCTGTGGGTACTTGCATAGGTATGCGCTAGCCGCTAACGGCAAATCTCACCCAGCTCCGCCGATTAACCGAACCACTAAACTTTATTGTGACTCACCCGTTATGGTTATTGGAATGTTTGTGTGTGTGAGTTCGATCTTTAGAAAGTATTCAAAGAGCCGGTAATAATGAGAATTGATATCGCTGTTGCAAATGAATTACGATTATTTTGCTTCCTCATTTTCTGACTTATCGATTCGTTTACGGTTTAGTAGTTACCGATGATAGCCGCTTAGCCCGAGGTCTTGAGTTTGAAGCTCAATCATAATAAATATTTGTGTAATGAGCAAGAGTGCTTGTTCTGATTCTGGATGTAAAGTTATGTAGATTAGTATTAGTGATTGATCGAGAAATTTCTAGATGCTTCTTTAGAATATTCTACAATACTAACCATACACTTGACAGTAGGTACTCGGTTCTGAAAGCTAGCTACTCGGCCGATTGCGAATGCTCCAATACTATGCGGAGAACCGAATTTTAAACGCGCTTCCCATCCTTGATTGGTGTGTTTAGACATTTATTAATGCCATTCACTTACTGTTGGTTCGCATAGAACAGGAACTGGCCAGTTTCGGTATTAAGGTACGCAATGTAATGTTCCTCGTGGCAAGACGGCCTCTCGACATCGAGTGTTACGTCCGATAACAAACTCATTAAAGAGCTGTTTAACTGATTTTATTATGACTTGAACACATCTTATTATTTCTTTTATGCGAAAATGTAGTTTTATGCACAAAAAAGTAGAGATTAGACTATTCTAGTTTGTCTAGATTTATAAAAATATTTCGTTCGTCTAGTGGCTATCAACAAAAAAGTTGCCAGATTGAATAACTTTAATGGTCTGTTCTCATATTAGATAATTAGCGTTGCTATTAATAAAGTTCATTGAGTTTTCCTCAAAAACACACTCAATTAAAATTATTCAACGCCTCGTAAATTATGGAATATTAATTGCTAGGATAGTTAAGTAGTATGGTAGTCTTGATATTTAATATCATCATCACTGTTCAAGACAATAGGATTATTAGACGTTAAAGCCATAATGCATCATGCTGATCAAGTGCGGCTCCGCAGTCTTCGCACCAACATATAGAAAATACAAAATGAAAAACAAGTATCAGACAGCCACAATCTATGGGTAGTGGTAAGTGGTAGTTTGATAATATAAGTTTAGGATACATCTATATTTATACTTATAATATAAAGCTGAAGAGTTTGTTCGATTGTTTGTTTGTTTGAACGCGCTAATCTCAGGAAATATTGGTCGGATTTGAAAAAATATTTCATTGGATAGCTCATTTATCGAGGAAGACTATAGGCTATATAACATCACGCTAAGATGAATAGGAGAGGAGCAGCAATATTAAATGCACATCTAGACATTATTTATATGGCAAAGCTACGTTTGCGGGGACAGGTAGTATGTATAATAAAATAACATTAGGTTAGTTTAGGTTAAATTGTATTAATAAAGCATTCTGTCAGCAACACGCTCAGGAATATACAGAGTAAGAGATAGCGCTACTCGGTAGATATAAAAACATAGTTGCAGCAGGGTGTGCAGCAGGGTGGCGACGGGCAACGAACCGGCGGGTCGCCGCGCGGCACGCGATCTGCCGCTTTAACCACACTTAATGTCAGCGGAACTGCTTCGTAGGCGGCGAGCACAGCTGCGACTGTTAATAACACAGTCTTCTATACATTGCCAGTTATAATAACAATTACAATGTTGGAAAATTTCTGTACTTCTATCTGAAACTGCTACTACAATGTCAGTTCAATAGTATGAATGCAACATCCAGTAAGTGCATGTAAACGAATTTTAGAGCGATATATTTGACTACGATTTGATCAGTGTATTGTAAGAACATTTGGTTTATCAATCAAAGTTTGACAATCTTACCACCCGGCTGGCTGCAACCGTTTTTGCGTCACACTGTTGAGCACAGATCTCTCACAATTCCGTGAGTTTCCACGGTCAGTAGCGAATCCCTATGTCGAGGGTAACCTCCTCTTAGGCCTCCGATGAAGTTTAACGATAACAACCGAGAAGGACTGCTTAACTTGCTCTGCGAGGCACGGAATCGCTCGTGAATACCATCAACGTCTCCCGTCCAAATGCCGGCCACGCCCACTTGTTCTCAACCTTGCGCATCACTTACGATCAGCGACCGCGTCGTGCCTACGAGCGCTTCTATCTAATCTAAAAATCTCGACAGCAATAAATAAGTTTGCCAAAAACCGCATTAAAAGTCACTGTGCGCGCCTCCTTACGTGGCTAGGATAACCGTGGCATGTGTTCTTGACTTGTTGTTGCTAAAAATGTTATAATTATGGACGAAACCTCTTGTTTTGAAGCGCTCTAGATTTCGGATTGTCTCGATATTGACGCCTGCTGGTAAGGAGTTTTTAAATAATTGGAATTGTCTTTTTTTGACCACGAATTTGGTTTTATTTTGTTTTTGTTTCTTTATGTTGGTTAAGGCCGAATTAGGCCCCCTTTTGCCCGGACTACTGAATGAACTTTTCAGTTACTGACAGACAACATTTGTTAATTCCATTTTTACCAGACCTATGGTAGGAGAGGGGAAAGTAATTTTGTCAGGACCGTAGTCAATGGAAATTCTTACTTTACAACCCTTATGGGAAATAGGGTTGATATTATAGCTTCTAGGATCAGAAATGTACAAGGAAACGTAAATTAACTTTGTGTAATTGTAATTATTTTAATGAATGAAGGGTTATACTTGAATAAATTTGAGGGCAACATATTGTTTCGGAAACTTTAGTTCGACCTCTCCGCTGGCTGAAAGTTTTAGCGCCATTTTCGACTGGGAAAAGGGTTGTAGGGAAGTATGTCCTTGTTGAAGCGGTATTTGGAAGACAAAATGTTATCATGCATATCATTATGTCATTTTATTAGACTGTATACAATGTTCATCGGTATATACAAATCGGAATGGCAATGGAGCAGCGTGGCCGTGTGGGCATTCCAAAACGATATGCTCATTATCATTATCTATAGCAACTGAAGCTAAGGCTAGCTGCTACAATAGCGCTTACACGACCTATGGTGTTGCACGTCATCATGCAGGAAGCTACTGCTCTCCGCGCCTCTCCGCTAGAACGCGTGCATAATTACCTTAATTTGTTAACATACATTTCCGTTTGATATTACCTACATTATTTTAGTTCTATAAAATGACTAAATCTTCAAATTTGATAAGACAAGCAGCTAAGAAACATTCCAGACGATTACTTACGAGTATAAGTAGGCATATTTTATTACATATAGACACGTAACGAATAAATGTTCTGGGTACATAAATGTTTGTTCTGAGCGCACCCAACCGCTAGGATCTAAGCCGCGACTTTAGATTTAGTAATCAGTCTTAAATACTGGACCCATAACCCCCTTAATACTTGTATACATGTATATTTTTATTCAATGCTTGGCGGTAACCACGTTATTGGTGAAAACTCCTATTTGCTTACGAGGGCCTCAGAGAATCACCTGCCCACTTATTTTCATAGCGAAGCACAAAGCGTCTCGCAAATATTGTCGCAAGCGGGAGACACGCGACACGAATACTATATAAATAACGATCGTTTAGATAAATGCGAAGATATTACAGTAAATACACGATATGTACGCAAAGTAGAAAATAACAGCCATATTTGTACATAAAATACCGAACACGCGAGTCGAAAGAAACAAAGAAAGGAATAGATCACTTCGTGATAATTGTGCAAAAAATTACACAACGTAAAGTATTAAATAATTTCATAGACGCATAAAAAAGCTTACAGTCAGATCTCATATCACATTTTTATCATAATACAATGTTGGAACACAAAACTAAAAGATAATAAGATAAGTCGTATATAGTAACATTGTTTTATACATACGCCTTCTGTATTTACTATATTCTAAGGTAACATTTTAAACAGTAGTGGGTGAAGAAAATATTAGGTATACAGATTTATAATAGTTTATTGGTCCCTTGGTTCAGTGTTAGTGTCATAGTTGACTTCGTCAACTTTCATCAGTCTTTATACAGGCTTGTCTATTAAATGTACCCTTAAATCTATCCTTAAATCCTTAAATGTACTTGCAACACCGCGAGGAGTCCTACCCTCCTTATAGCATGTTATAAAGTGTATAATGTTCCGTGATGTGTGAAAGCCTGCCAGTGTGGTGGACTATGGTTTAAAAATTCACTGTGACGGGAGACCAGTATCGAATAGGAACAAGAAAAGAAAAAAAATCTTAACGCAAAGAACCTAAACGGATTTGTTGTGCCTTAAAATAGCATTTCGGCTGCCAATAGGAATACTTGACGAAACTCACAATCAATACGAAGTCAAGGGAGGAATGGGTCCGCGATATCGTAAAAGCTATAAAGCGGCTAAATATAGACAGTAGCTTATGAATGTAATGGAACGATACGGTCTGGGTGTACAACGTTTCGTAGTCGTAGTGGCGTCAGTACAGCGCGGGTAACGGGTTCGATTTTGAGCGACTGAGTATCTTTACCTATAATCTAGTGATAACCTTTTTTTTCTGTATACTGACTCTTTTCCAATAATCATTTGTATCATTCCTAATGTTGATTATAATCGTATTAATTTTTTTCTTACTGTGTTGAATACCGTATGTTCATTCAAAAAAATTAAATTTCGCAGGCGAAACCTATACATATACTTCATCGGTGTACAACAGCTATCATTCATTATACAGATGGATTCTTTGTAAATGTTATATCATTAGAAACATAAAGAGGGGTTAAAGTTCAATATGTCAGCAGTTGAATCACTGCTGCAAGCTTTGTTCCTTATCAGCGCGGTGCTTTCAAAGTCAAAGACTATCTAGTAATATAATATATTACCCAGTAGCGAGCTGATATAGAAAGACCACGCGAAATAACAAAAGGGAGAGACCATAAAACATTCATACAGCTCCGTTAAAGTGATGGTTCGGCCGAATTTATAAAAACTGCGTCAGCATCAAGTCTTTGGTTTCGTGTGTCTTGCATTATTTATATTCCCCGAGGAGAAATTTTTAGAATACCTCTCACTAACGTCTGGTTAAATCGAAGCTGTGAAGATATCAGTATAATGTAGCTATTATTATATCTAAGCTAGGAAGTTTTCCTATTGTTTGAGTAAAATGGCTTATCATTATTTCTTTGCTTTGATTTTTTTTCATTAATTTTTATATAGGTAACGGCTGTAACGGCGAGGGCAACATATCTCATGGAAATCAGCATACTTTACAGTTTGCTGTGTTGTTTTGTATGGCGTGTATAAGTGTTAAGGTTCTTAAAGATTTCCAATGTTCTCATTATTTACAAACAGTTACAAATAAGTCCACAAAATAATGCCAAATGTCTCCTTCCTTCATTGCGAACATTTTTTGTTTGTAAGATTAGTAGAGCCATCATGCCGAATTTTCCGCCTTAGCCGCCTACAGATAACCTTGTGTCGATATTGCTACCCCTCACCAGTTTCCCCCGCGCGCTCCCGGAAAGCGTTCCAGACTGTGGGCACATCAGGCCCTTGAGGTTTTCATGAGTTGTGCCTGTGATGGACTTTATGTACGAATAAAGTAACAAAAACAAGATTCTTTTTATAATGTTTTTATAAACTTACACATAAAAAATTCATTCTGAAACGTAAATAGTCCTCCGCCTCAATCTATTTTGGGAAAGTAAAAGCGACGCACGAAGATCTATAAAAAGATATTTGGCAAATAAAATATTAACTGTGTCAGCTATAATAGAAATTACTCATCAGTCCCCACATCTTTCCTCCGTTGGACTTGGGTCTTCTTTCATAATTCGATGTTTAACCATAGCGTTTAGTCTACTATGCAGGTCGGCAGACTTTGGACGTCTTAGAATACAGGATTATAAACTCCAAAGTATTTAGTAGCGCTTGAAAAGTGTGTTTGGCAACATTTTTTTAAATGCATTCTAAAACACTAATAAATTTTATTACTACTATGAGGTATATTGATATTTCTTTACATTGAATACAGAGGTAGTAACAAATTTGTAACATCTTTCCAAAACTGTGCTGTTTCTGGCCGGTTACCATTTAATTCGACGTTCCGACGCAGCCCCCACAGTGTCGTGTCAGATCGCTATACAAACCGAGCGTCTCCACCGACCCCCGCAAGAGACCCTGCGGCCCACTGCGGCGTTTCCGCCCTGAACGTTCTATGAGCACCACTTTCAAGTTATTTCTCCTATTTGTTTTTAATAATTTCGACTATATTAATATATTCGACTATAGCAATTATAATATAATTCATTGTATGTAATAATACATAGCATGTAATTATAATGATTCATAGCATATAATTATAATGATTCATAGCAAGCAATTATGATTCCTATATCATAGTGTTAAAATCATCATATTGTAAGCCAGATATTCTAATTTCGAATAGCTGTTGTTAATTCATAATTTTTAACGGTGCTTCTTGAACTGTTTCTTATTCATAGCTTTCTTTACAGAAATTAATAAATTAATAAGTTACTTTATTAATAGGCAAAAAAAATTCATTAAAATAAAATGTCTCAGCATGCGACCATTAGATGTACCATTTTTATTCTTCTCAGTTTCATCATAATATTTTTAAGATAAAACTCCGACTTTACAAGTATTTTAACATCTCTTTCAATCATTGAATGTTGTCTCCTTCCAACTAACTTCAATGCGCCGAAAGGGACAGACAGATATAAAAAAGGAAGAAACGTTTTTGGGCGTTTATCAATAAGGATTAAGATAAGTACTTGTTACGGCAGTACTTGGGCTAAAATTGGAATTAAATCGGGTTAATATCAAAATATACATAGTATCTTTACTCTGAGCATATATTTTCGTAATTGAATGGATAAGCCGAAAATACACGTGCTAAGTGCAACTCCTTGTTCATGTATCAATTTTACTTTGAAATAAATTCTTCAAAGATATGAATGTTAGTATATTAATAAATACTTTTAAATACGGCGAAGGAGTAAATAAATTTTATAATTCGTGGACTCTAGAAATTCGCATTATTTTTCCAAATTAATTTAAAGCTTTACATGTGCGCGATCAAATAAAGTAAGTAATTAATATCTAATACATTCATTCGGACACAGAACAGAGTAATGTGCTCGTCATACAAATGTTTTTTCTGGGTGGGAATCGAACCTACCACCTCCGTTTTTGCAGTCAGCGTCTTTAGCCACTCCACCACCACAAGGAAAAAAATAAGTCTCCTGTCAAAATAAGAAATTGCACAACTATTTTTGGGCGTGTTTATTACTCTTGTACATTAAAACGGCTGTACGGATGTACATACATAATATGTAGATAGACTAGCATCTGGAATTTCATTCAGGCTAACATAAGGTTGCATAAGGTGGCGCTAACTGTAGGTACACCACACGTCGTTTGCTTAAATATAATCCGTACTGTCTGATAATACTCTAAAGCGGTTGGGAATTAAATAAATCTGTTAATAAATTCGGAATGTTTTCGTCGGGAAAATTAGTGTGTAATAAAAGGCTGTCGTAACCCATCCATTCATAAGCACGAGTAAATATCGTACGGAATAAACGCGTGAACATACGAGTACCATTACGCGGCAATAAATCAAAGAGGCGCATTACAGACGTAACTCGGTCACTACGAAAATTCATTCACAATGCGGCTTACGAAAAGCTACATATTCGTACATAGACAGGGCTAAAACTAGCATGACTTCTCTATACACATGTAGATAGGGTATGTAGATACATATACACATAGGCCGTTTATCACAACGCACGCATTTAATTGCGTAGTTAGGAATTAGAATGCCGCGAAATTTTTTTTGTTAAAGCTCTATTCGGCGAGTGTCGTGTTTAACATAATATACACATCCTGTACCGATCGCTATAAATCAAGGAGCCTCATTACGCCCGTGAGCTGTTCGTCACGCACTTAATCATGCACAGCGCGGCCCACGTCGGAAGCCGCTGTATTGTTCACCTCATCATCGGAGGTATTAACTGTGTCTATTCACTGTGAGTGTTATTTATTGACGCATAAATATGTTTGTGATGTATCACTGCCAACAAGTACACCAGTGCCGAAAGGACTTATGTATGTTTATATCTATGTACTAACATTGCGCAGATTTTGCTTGTTCGAATTTTTGGTTCTAGGTTTAACTTGCGAAATAGCCTTTAATGTTATAATACATTTTAGTATTTAATAAAAAAACACAACCATATTTTAATTAAAGTAAAACATCATATTAAAATATCTTTAAATATCATTAAAACGTCATATTTTCTTCAAAACCTTCCATGTAACGATAGCTGATCTCTAGGAGTTTTATATTAAAATACTGCTACATTAGGCTAATTAATATAATAAACATGTTCTTTTTATTTAAAAACCCTATTTTAGATAGGAAACTGATAAACAGGAAGGTATTGGATATGAACGTTATGACTGCGTCATTTGTAAATCAAGCGATTCTCTAATGATTCTAGTCACGGGGGCCGAGGGAAACGGCGGTATTTAAGTTATTATAAAAATCTAATGAATCTTTAACCAAGTAAATTCGTAATTTTGTTAGTTTCGTGCTGTAATCGTTTATGTAACAAGCTATCAAAATCTTAAGTTCCTCGCGAAACACCCACGTCTGATGGACCCTTTGCTCCATAGTCGGCGGCTGACTGTTTAATAGATTGAAACTATTATAGGGTATACGGCAGTTGATTTCCTACATTCCCATCGATGTATTGATAAAGTTTTTCAATTGACTCTTCTTTATTTTCCATCGGACGACCGCGTGGAGTTAACCTATAGATATAACTTTTAGTTCCGATATTTACATTTTGAGGCCATTACAGGAGTTTAATGTTTACAGCTAATCAAGATGAAGTAATGCATGAAAAAAAAATTCCCTTATTATAAGCAAAGTATATAATAATAATAATAATAATAATAATAATAATAATAGAACACTTTATTGCACACATAACATAATTACAAAATACAAGTACAGATACAAGATGTAGGTAAGAACAATAGGCGGTCTTATCGCTAAAACAGCGATCTCTTCCTGACAACTTTACCGATTGGAGCTTGTGTGGAGGAAAACGGGCATGGTGCACAATTTGTCTAAAACGCGTTAAGTATAGGCAGGATTCATAGAAATATCGCCAATAGTAGTAAAAGAACACGTCACACACAGCGTAGGAAGTGGATAAAGGAAATTTGAGGATCAAGTCAAAGAGACAAGTACCGTACCACATTTATAAACAACGATTGTTTAATTGAATCGAATGAGCCATCGCTATACACATCTGACCGAAAATAAGCGGCGACGCTTATAAATCAGTCGAGCCGACATGAATTACTATCGTTACATGTGAATTTATAGCACCTCCCTATTTTGTGTTTCTTAGACGGAACAACGTGTACGATAAACAATCATTCCCGGACACGAAAGGAAATTATAATGAAGGAAAAAAAGAGAAAATAAAATTCTTTTCTAGCACAAAAACGCCAGCAGAAATAATGCTCGCGTTGTGTGCACGCTTCTTTATGGTGTGTATGTCTTTTAATTAGCTTCTTTACTAAATAAGATATTAAATGTATATATGTATATATTTTATATATGGATATATAGGTATTACTACCACACTAGAAAAACTGATAGTAAATGAATACTCTTAAATTACAAAGATTATTTCTTAAAATAAATTAAAAAATAGCGTGGTTTTGAAAAACCGTTGTAAGCTTTTTAAACGCCTTGTGGCGAGCACCGAGTTTGTTTCAGTGGAAAGCTCGTTTTTTATACCTACTAAGCAAGCTTTGCCTGCGGAGTAGAAAGACTTAATACCTTTGACAACTAATTAAGTAGAAAATTTGGATCGCTTCTGCTAAAAGGGGTTCTAGCTACGTCCTTTAAAAATCCCATTTCATAGCGGTCCAGGAAAGCTGCAAAAAACGAATAGATTACAAATTCCGAAATTAAATACTCAACATATTTATGACATCAATACCACCATTTTTATGTGCTTATTGTGAAACAAACAATATAATTGATGCTCAAGAAATTTTACACACATACAGGTCAAAATTTAACTGCAAATCATAAAGCCGACACGCCAGTTGATGTGAACAGAGCCTTATAGAAAATGAGCCATTTCTAAGACATTATTTTTATATTTCATTTGTCCCAGGTTCTCTTCGGTGATGCGACGTAGTTTTCGTCTTTCTCCTTGTTTTATGTTCCATTTTACATGTTTTAAATTCTATTATAATGTTCTTTTATTTTTACAACGTCAATTTTTGTTTAATATAACGAAATCTCAGTTCAAAAAGCTGAATGAAGCATTTGTGCGCTTTGAAATATATTTCAAGTTTTAATATAAAATGGGGCATTAGCCTTTCGACATATTCATATTTCTTTAATCAAAAAAATAATACCGACCAAGGATATGATTTTGTGTTTTCTTAAGTAAGTGTAACTCTTAATATATATTTCGGTGTATATGATAAATAGAATAATCTTAAAGAATTATTTACACGTATTACGTACGTATAATATGAAATGTGTGGCAATATTTTAGCGTAATCTTTGAATCGACTGCTTTATTACCTTCACGAGGGTGCAATTTGGCAGGCATTAGCGTTATTCGGTGCTACCAGACACATAAAACCCGATAAACTGCTACATTTCATACGACATGTTACATCGATACAAGTGAAAATTGCGACTTTGATTTCCATTTTCAAGATTTCCAGATCGAATATTCATTTTGTACCAGAATATAAGTCTGTAAAGGACGGAAAATGTATAACAGATTTGTAACATGTATTTATCATCTGTCTCGTCACAATAAATATCGTGTCAAAACTAAAAATTAACTTCATTATAATCACTAAGCACTAGTAAATAATTTATAATTAGTTATAAGCTTACACCATTAATTTGTAC
>DWQT01003429.1:0-12509 GCA_018244895.1 Myscelus amystis hages | reverse complement strand
TTTCATAATGGCAATAAGTAAAAATGTAGTATATGAATTTAGATATTCCAAGGATAGCAGGAAATTTCAAGGTATAGCCTAATAATATAATATAATTATGGTAGCCGGACAGCTGAAACTTACATATATATGTACATGTTACAAAACACTTATATATAGATATTATTATTACACCCTGAGACTGAACTATCAAATGCAATTATCATACATCTTTGTCATGGATGGGAATCGAACCCATGACCTATGGTTTCGACGTATACGTATATAGGTACGAGTATACTCCACCATTAACATCATATACATATACTGAATATATTCGCGATTGTATTATTATGTTTTCTTTAATTTGACTAAGACTGATCGTTCTAAAGCCTAAAAGTTTTCTAAAAATACGATGGCTTGCCAGGCCGGCCCAAACACGCAAAACACAGAAATCGCGTGTTTCGCATTAATAGCGTTACTCTATTATGTAGCTGCCTCCAGCGCCGCCACTGAAATTAAGTGCCCCCATTATATTCTTCCATTATTTATTGTCACTGAGATGGATTCATTGCGGATTGAACAATATTTACCTATAATAATGATTCAGTAAAGAAGCAATGATTAATACATTAAATATAGCTTTAATGAAAATAACATCAGAAATGGACTGATGAGAATTAAAGTATTAAAAGAAAATCTCACGAGAATTTGTTATATATGAAGTTATAGACTACTCGATATGCTAAAAACGTATGAGCGGAATTGAAGCGAATATGTGATTTCAGGTTCAGATAAAGATCAGTATTTATCAATATCTCGTTATTGATTGTACGTCATATTATTATTAAGAGTACAGTATAAAGTTACAATTTACTCATCGTGGTGCTGTGATATAAGAAAACATAAGTATTAAGCGTTACCTTTATAATAATTTTGGTTTAATATTTCTTTTCTTTCGACCGTTTTATTTGTCCGTTGCTACACCACATCTCTCATAGGGAGAAGGATCTAGGCCGTACTGTACCACGCTGGCGAATTCCCGATTGGTAGACTCCACTAATTGAGTTAGTTAAGTTTAATTTGTTAGTTAACCTGTATAGCAAAATGCTGTAAAGTTCATTAGCTCCGTTAAACTATCGATTAGTACAGAACCGAGTCGATAACCTGAAGCGAATGTTAAATCACGCACCACTAAGTAACCTTGTAATACTATTAAGTAGCTACAACATAATAAATTTATTTAGAAATATTTCGATACATTTTTGTATGCCCGTGTAATAAGACACATTTTCTATTAACCACAGTTACAAATCTTAACTACCGAAAGAACAAATTTTCACACAATGTTTCTAACAGTATTTCACCCCCTTAGGGGTGGAATTCGAAAAGTTCCTTACTGCTCATTTACGGTATGTAATGAAATTATTTGCAAAATTTTAGGATTCTAGTTTCAGCGGTTTCAGCTGTGCTTTGCTCTCAGGATCAGTACATAGCCTTCCAGTTTTAAAACTAATTTAATCATCACTTTGAAAAATACAAATCGTGTAGCTATACCTATGTCATATAAAAAGGTTAATTCTCATTTCTGCAAGCGCTTAAAATTCAACTAAAAAAAGTCGGTTAATAACTAGTTATTTACAATTAGCTATCATTAAATGCAAATTTGGCTGTAACAAGCGACATTCAGTCTCGGAAGATCCGAGTAAACGTTTACCGAACAATATTTTAAGTGATTGCGGGTAGATGGAAGGCTCCAAATTCAAAAATCGTATGCTTTCGAATTAAGACACATTGCTAGCAGTTACTGTAACTAACCTTTGAAGCGGACCGGAACCGGAAATGTTACCATAACAAAGGCATTAAATCGCCTAATTTGGAATCTGATAGCCGTGCGTGGAATTGTCCTAAGATATTATTATTACTTTAACAAACCGCCATTAAACACGAGGCAGTGTGTTACATGTGATTCATTGTTTACACTCACCGGTTCCCAGTACATTCGCAATGCAGAAACTTATTTGTTTTGGTGAGTTAATATCAAATACTTGACTGGTTAAAGCCGTTCGAGCAAACACGGTAGGCTAGCACGTGTCCGAGCGAAGTTTATATTGTCGCGAATTTTTTACATCATTACATACCTAGTATAAAATAAAGTCGCTTTCTGTCCCTATCTATGCGTGGACCTTTAAAACTACGCAACGGGTTTTGATGTGTTTTCTTTTAATAGATACAGTGATTCAAGAGGAATGTTTACATGTATAACTAGCTTATGTCCGCGGCTTCGCACGCGTTGCAATTCGGAATTTCTTAATGGCAATAAGTAGAAATGTAGTATATGAATTTAGATATTCCAAGGATATCTGGTAATTTTCACGGTATAGTTAAAGGGGTATTGTTTCACTCCGAAATCAACGCGCGTGAAGCTGCGGGCAAAAGCTAGTGCCTTGCATTGGAATACGTGATCACTGGATAGTGAGTGAGATGCAAACTATGTAGATATGTGGCTCATAAAGGCAAATAACATTCAACAATAGCACACTTCTACCACCCTTTTAGTGGCCCACTGCTGGACCGGGTCTCCTCGCATAGTGAGAGAGATCTAGGTCATAGTCTACGCTGGCCAAGTGCGGATCGGTAGACTTGACACACCTCAGAAAATATCAACATCTCTAAGGTGTGCAGGTTTCCTCACGATGTTTTCCTTCACCGTTATAGCAAGTGATATTTAAATTTTAGTAACAAAATGCTCGTAACAAATCAGAGGTGCGTGCCGGGATCGAAGCCAGACCCACCGGAGTGAGAGGCTGCATTTCAAACCACTAGGCTATCACTGCTTTCACGTAACACAGTACTTTGACATATAACATACACTTGGAATAGCAGTTGCTTTATTTTTACACCCATTTCTGAAAGGCGCTCAAAGTCAATGAACTGTAACAATACCGATATGATTTTCATTTCCGTGTGTATGTACGGGCGTGGGTAGTAAAGAAAGACCGACAGCTTTGTGATTAAATCTTACGTCCGTAATACAAAATTACGCACGCTTTGGAATTAACAATAAAATAACATAAGTAAATAGGGTCAAAAAATAGGGACCTAGTAATAAATAAAACTATGTAAGTTTCCTGTTAAACTTTTTTTAATAGTAATAAATTTATTGTGTATTTAGACGTACGTTAGAATTATTATGACTGAAATGTCGCAAGCACATAAAATTGAGCATAGTACCGAGATAAAGATTTCTATTGCAAAAAGAGACGTGCCTTATTAGTACGCACGTTATGCATTCCAAAATACGGATAATAATATATGAACTAGACATAATCTGAAAATATTTTCAATGACCAAACACTAACCAACTTCAACTATTTTTCTACGTTTCTTAACATTAAATGTCATCCTACACAGCAGAAAATATTTCGAAACGCGTCCAAAAGATCTTGTGTACTACGTTTGAAGAAATTTTTCCCGTTAGCTCGGAATCCTTGACATGAATTTTTCACATATTAAAAAAAAAATCGAATACCTCGATTCAAGTTCCGTTTCGTAACAACTGTTATCGAATCGATTGTTAATATCGTTGCTACGATAAAATTCAGACGTAATTGCATTTCGAAATTCGAACGCACGTGGGGACGAAGCGTGAATGAAACGTTCTTGCAATACAGAAACTACGTTTTATCATTATCTTTTTAAAAACATTGACAATAGATTCTTTTATGCCAGTGTTGCAACTTGTGTCCACTTCTTCGTTATTGTATTGCATAATCTTATTTGTTTAAAATCTATTTGTTATTATTTGAAGCAGGTTTTTTTTATTTACCGGTATTCACGGATAATTTCAATGGTAATGTAAATTATTCACCTTGGACCGACGAGTATATTACGGACGTTAGGTAATATTAGACAAAAATTAAATTGACAGTCTCGTGTCGGTGTTTTTGAAAAAATCGAATAAACACAAATGCTTTTACTAAATGTTAGAGGCAACACTTAATTCAAACAAATTATTCGCTAAGGTTAATGGCAACCCCTTTTTTTGCCACTGCTACGCACACTATTCCAATGCGGATTGGTGAAGATATAGGTTAGTGTCTAACCCTTTGGTCGGATTTTTGTAACCCCCTGTAAGGCCTCGGCGCTATATTTAGGGTACTGGTCACCCACGCCGACCACGCCTAGTAGCGCTTTAGGTCACTGAGGTTTTCAGATTTTAAGCGCTTCGGCTGCAGCTAAGTGTAATGTGTATGTACTTGTATGTATGTGTAATATGTGTCCTCAATAAAGTTCAGAGGACTCGCTAACCTTTGAAGTTGCGAAAGCTTTTATTGCGGTGGATTGAGTACGGTTTTTGCATTTTTTTTGTTTTGTAAATTGTAGGTACTTACGAGAACCTGATTTAAGTTATTGTCAGGTACATTTCCAAAAGAACATTTTCTTTGATTGTATTTAAAGTAAAAAAAAATCTCGGTGACTGACCCAGTCACAGCCAAATTAAAGAAAAAGAATCTTTAGGTAATTTTAATTTAAAAGTATCCTGTTTATTTTAATTGCATGTAACCACCATAATATCATCCATTCTTTTTAACCGTAAAACGTTGAAGAATGCCCGAGCACCGGAAAATCGTAGTGCTGTATGAATGGACCGTGACATTTTTTATTCGCTAGTCTTTATTTAGATTCGCCGTAATTGGCCATAGAGAAAAAGAACTTTTTTTTCAAAGGTCACTTTTTCTTTTCGCAGACGTTGAGGTATTTGACTTTTTATGGATTTCAATAAAACTGTTTGCACCTTTATCGAACGTACATTACTTTGTTGTGCGAGACAATGATATTTACATATTATGCGACAATGGCGGTACAAAAAAAAGAAAAATACATTATTACCATGACCGAAAAATTGTCTGGCGCTATAATGTACTGAGCGAACGAAAATTATTATACGTAGTTATTTTTACCGACTTCAAAAAGGAGGAGGTACTCAATTCGGCCGGTATTTTTTTTTTGTATGTACACCGATTTCTCCGAGGTTTCTGAACCGATTTCGCAGGCATGAACAGCAGCTATGTACATGTATCGAAATAAGTTTAATTTACAATTTTACTAAAACAGTTGTTAATTTAATATCGCTTTATAAACATTACCGGTCTTGCACATTAAACGTGTCTTTACGATATTTTCGAGTTTCGTGAATTTACTACACGTGGATGGAGAGGGAAAAATTCAGCTCTGAAAACTTTCTCAGTATCCTGCGTCTCATCATAATGAGAAACTCATATTTGTACTGTTGGATGTCGGTTTCCTAGCCCACTGTGCACCACACTGCCCAAGTGCGGATTGGCAGACCTCACATTTAGAGAACATTACGGAGAAATCTTAGCAGTCCATTGGTCTGCGCTGTATATTTGTATTTCTTTCCAGAACTGAAAACAGTCAAAACCACAGCGAGCCGAAAGGGAAGAAATAAAAACCGAATGTCACTTTCAAGCCAATGTCTCGAAGGACCAGTAAATTTCGTAGGAGTATAATTGCCAGAAAGCCAAAAAAAAGGATTGTTAAGTTAATAGGTGGTGTTTAATACAGTTATTGATATATTGAAATAACTCAACAGTAATAACCTCAATCTCCCACGAAACTTTAAACTGCCTTTACACCAAAATAATGAAACGATAAAGGATTAACAGATTGCAATATACATATATTAAAAATTACTTGTAATGACCACGAGTATGGCCTCATGACTAACATCCGACCAGTACAAACAATTGGCACAGGTGTAGATTGAAAACAATAAAACGAAGAAAACACCTTCAATAAATTAAACAAGCCAGTAAATTAAATTAAACAAATTATATATACGCGAAGCGGGAGACAAAGGAAAATATACTTGTACAGTTTACGATACAGATGTTATTACTGTTGGAGTATATATATGTACTTAACTGTAGTGCTTGTAATTTGTTTATAACAAAGTCGGAAGGTAGATGGATTTAAACACCAATGTCGGACACCGACGGTTTTTGCCCGCTTTAAATTTGAATTAAGAACGGTCGGGCACCGCACTGGAACAATTATAGTCTGTGGCTAATTTTCCATGCTTCGTAAAGCACAACAAGCAAATCATCCAAATAATTCTATCAGTCTTATCACTATCTAGATATACTTTTGAGAACCTCAATTTAATATGCACTCGTATGACTGAAGTTTGAGATTGGCCTGCCCAGTAGACAAGATACGATCAGCGTCGAGTCATGTATCATTACCGTCATTTCCTATACCAATATCAACTGGACATAAGCCTTTTTTTTATTATAACATGGAAGGAGAAGACGAGCAAACAGTCCACCTGATGGTTAGTGGCTACTGCCGCCCATAGACATTTGTAATCGACCTCAGATAAGATTAGATTCCTATCTCTGGTCGACCACAGATGCGCCGCTACCCCTGAGATCTGAGCTGGAATGCCTCGAAAAAGCATGTCTCCCTTACCATACCCTTCAAACTAGAACACAGCAGCGCGTAACATTGCTGTTATAAGGCAGGAATAGGTGTGGCGGAGGTGCCGCCGGAGTCGAACCACAGAGGGTTCTACCACGTTACAACAATGTCGACGCAATTCTTGGTGTTTCTGGATGTATCCACATCGATTGGTCCTGACCAACACGTTTAGTAGCCTCCTGTCTTTCGATACGTACGGAAAAATCTTTTGCACTAAAGGCCATCAATTTCTCGAGTTGCTACATTGCAATGTAGCAATCTGATAGCACGGAAACTATGTCGATATGCAGTGCATTGTACATTGAAGCCGAGCAGTTTTGAATCTCTCTCGGAACGGCTGTGATCGTTGTGTTTTTACGGTTTTCAATTACCATTAAACGAACACCGAACGAATTGAAACCGAGACACCGTAATGCATTCTCGTTAAAACGAATCACGTGAAATTATGAAACACAATTATTGAAACTTGTACACGAAATTTTAATTTAGTGTTGTCATATTTTGTTCATAACACGAAACTATGATATAAATTGGTAATGATTGATTGTTCAATTGTATAAGTTATCTATTATTAAATTGTTTCTGAAACCTTTGTTGGTTGACTAACTTTATCATAAAGTTAACAGAGAATATCTCTTAGAGACTTTTAAGGGGATTTGCAACGCAAATACTAATTCTCCCATTTTCATTGATATTTTCGATAACACATTCCCACTCCGGAGGACTCCGGTATGAATACGCAAATCTGATTTTACACAAATCAAAAAAGATTAAGATTAAAGATCACTTTCCATAATCGTGAGAGAATATAAATTGATTAAAAATTGTCACTTTAGTGTTCTCCATAATATATGTGTGTATATAGAACCTTAACCTTACGTGGCCAGCGTGGCCGTTGATTAAGCGTTGAAGCCGTTTGATTAAGAGAGGAGATCTATATTCAATAACGCAATACTTAATAAAGGAAAATAAGTTTTATAATATCTACGTATGTAGATGCGTATCGCGTACATGATTTCCGCGTACGAAAATGATTTTTTTATCAAGTTATTTGCTAAAACCAGCAAATCGTACATATATGTAGATATGAGTAGTGTTTAGAAATGTTTAGTTTGTAGTAAGTGTAAGTTTAAATTCTTCATTCAAATGCGTAAAATACTTAAACGATACTAGTCTTATAATAGTACTAGCTTTTGCCCGCGGCTTCGCGCGCGTTTAATTCAGAGTAAAACAATTCCCCTTTCCGTATACCGTGAAATTTCCTGCTATACTTGAAATATCTAAATTGATATAATACATTTTTACTTATTGCCATTATGAAATTCTGAATAACACAGCCTTCCTCGATAAATGAGCTATCCAACACTGAAATAATTTTTCAATTTGGACTATAAAATATTTTGTAAGATAACTAGTAACATTTTAACATTAACTATAAGTACCTAGTCACATTCTTTTAAGAATTATCAGTTTTTGGCAACCGGTTTTCGTATTTATGGACTCGAAAGTAAGACATATTTGTATGCAATTTAATAACCATTAAGTCTGTCTAACGAATGGATATTTTATTTTATTTGATTAACGGAATAACAGGAATAAACACAATAATTTTTCATTATTAAAAAAAAATGTTAGGTATGCACTTAACTTTCTTCTATTAATGCATGTAAACAAAAATCCTATAATTCAACGTATTCATTTTATTACTCAATCTGACTTTCAATCAATTTTCGATTTACAATACAGTGCTGTCGGTAGTTCGACAAATTAAAAGTAATTGAATATCGATGTGTGCAATTATGGCACAGATTAAACAATTTTTAAAAGGATGAAATTGTTATTTGAAGAAAGACGGTAATTGTACGTGTGTAATTAAATAAGTTGGAAGCCAATATAATTAAAATGACTTACTTGGTGTATCCGAAATATCTTCCATGATCGCCAGTTTGCTGGGCCGCTTGTCGTCATCGTGCTTCAAACCCATTTTCACAGCAACAGTTCGAGTCCAAATACAAAAAAAAAAACAAAAAACTATAACGCGTCTACTCTTTATGACACTTGATGCGCGTTTATTTCTGGCCAATGTTTTTTATGGGCGTTTTGTATGGCATTTAATTTTTTTTTTTCAATTCGAATAATTAAAAGTATAAATTCGCGTTCTTATTTTAAATAATCAGGTACGTGTGAATCGCGCGTCAAGCCGTCATGTTGCGGACTGCGGCCGTACTCCGATCTACGAAGGTAGCACACGACTGTCACGCCGGTGAGCCCTAGCGTTGTTTTTAAGCGCTCGATACGTATATCACGTTCGTTTCGATCTCGGAGAAATTGACATCCCAATTGACAGTTTCATTGTCGTCGGGCACTGTGTGATAAATCCTTTAGCTTATCTGTGTACTTATAAAAAAATAGATGGAGGTCCCAGATATATAGATTTCCACACGATTGCAAAAATGTATTTGTTAACGGATATTTTTATGCTGTAGATAACATTGCCGCATGTTTCTATGGGATTTTATAAAGTATTGCTTATTTGGATTTTAAAGTCATAAGAATTCGTTATTTTTAAAGTTAGAAACGGATAATATGTTAGCTTTTGGAAAATCAAAGTTAGAAACGTAAAATTTGTGTAAGCCTTTTAGTGCATTTTTTTTTTAACAAACCCTGGTCAAAAAAGATTTTATTTTGTAATATACTTAAAACCGTTTTCCGAGCGGCAGAAACCGCGGGCCGGAGACAGTAAAAAATATTTTATCAATTTGTTAGCAGTATTTTTAGCTGTCGCTCGTAAATGACAATATTTATAATATTTGAAAATATGACGCAATATTTGAAATTATCGCGCGGTATCATAATTATTTATACTCAAACACTATTTAAATACTGCCTTTAGCACACAAATCTCTCATATCTGACGTCAAAGTCACACACAATCAGGGGCTCAGCTACTTTGACATTAAAACTCCTTAAAACCTGAGCTCTCCTAATCCTTCTTCCATAACCTGACTAGTGGGATTGTATTTATTGAACCTAGCAGTGGTAGGCTAGTGGTTTGAAATTCAGCCTCTCTATGAAGTCAAATCCAGTTAACAATCAGTCTTTTAAATTAACGTTGCAGTGATAGCCTAGTGGTTTAAAAGTCAGCCTCTCGATTAAGTCAAATTCAGTCAACATTGAAGGTTTTCAGAAAGAGACTGCCCACTCGTGGGCTGTGGGATACGAGAGCTGCGTCCCATATCTCCAAAATATCGCTCGATAAGATAATGCTTACGCACGCAGCGCGCTCTTACCGCATACATCTCAAACGGAAAATACGTAAAAAAAACCAAAAAACGAATATCTAGTAAGTATAAAGTGAAATAAAACAGAGTGAATTTAATAAAATACACGAAGCTTAATCATTAAATGTGATATACTGAATATATAAGTTTAGAACTGGTTTTTTTTTTATGAAATTAAGGAATACTATTTAATGTATGAAGCAACGAGGTATAGACAGCACTTAATTACATACATTATATACATACACATGTATATACTGACGGCGGCGTGACGGCAACCAAAGCGTCATGCCGTTTTACATCACGGCTACGAGTCGGTTACTCTCTGGTCGATGTTTCATATGAAAATTAACGCGAATATTAAGGGATCTGTCATCATCAACACTTATACTGTGCCCTATAAATACAGTACATAATGTGACCATGTGATATGTATGTATGTATGTTGTGTGACCATAGTATCGTTCGGATCCCATAAAGTATGACCATGAGTCACGCAACAAGAGTATAGGGACGGAGAAATATGCATGCTGCTTTATCGGAAAAGTTCACTTCGCCGCCGACTGTAAGGCGTGGTGCACACTGGTGCTATGTAAATAAAAACATCTTTGTACTATACTAACTGTTACCTCCGTCTTCGCCCACGTAGTCAATATAATTTTGCTACATTGCGCGCGTAACGCCATCTGTAGTGCTTAGTTAATTAAAATGCATTTTCCCGTCGAAATTAGATAACTTCGGCGAAAACACTAGCTCATGTCACTCTGTAGCCTTTCAACTATGTCCTTACGAAAAATTGCATCCATCCATTGCTGCGTTTTAACATGAAAGAAGAACAAACAAGCGTAACTGAAAACTAAGAAAGCACTTTCGAAAATTCCACTCCTAACTGGAGAAAATTAAGAAAGACACGATGGAAACTTCTAGGCTTACACTCGAGTTAATAAGAAAGTGCATTTTTGGTTTTTGTCAATTAGATCTCTGTGCGAGCAAAGCTAAGGATAAAAGACTAATTAACAATTAATATCGCGACAAAAGCAGCCGTATTTTTATCCGGAGTGCGTAACCAATCAATAATGGCGCGGCTTCAAGCTGTTTTAGTACTATTTGCTCATGCTTCATACTCAAACCGTGACACTGAGTCACATTAGCTAAATCGCCGTGAAAAACTCCGATTGTACTATTGACATACCAATAATATTGATATTTATCGAAAATAGCTTTTCTATGAATCGTTAGTGATCGTAGAAATAAAATATTTTAATTGTCAATATTTTTAATTGACATTATTAAACGTTGAATCATGGAGGAAGTCTAAAACGAGTACTTAATTTTTAAAACAAAACAGGTTTTTTTATAATATTTGGACAAAACCATACACCACAGTCAAGTACCAAGTCAAGAGTCTCCGAAACCGGCGTGTATGCATGAAGAGAGTGATGGATGTGGATGAAGCACGACGGGTTTGTAAAGACAGAGATATTTGGCACTCGTTGCTTTCTGCCTACCCCGTTAGGGATCTGGCGTGATGGTTATGTATGTATGGATGTTAAACTATACACGACTGTCTGATTCTAATTTCGGCAATGCCTGCGTTGCAGTAATATCTGTTTATCATATATATCATATATATCACACCTATATAGATATTTTTATTGCAGACACACAAATGTACTTATCACAGAAACATTTGCGTGGCAGTCGAACTTAGGACCACCGGCTTAGCAAACAAGATACATACTATATACCACTTCACAAAGAGATCGGTCAATTTCCCTAGCAATACCTGTACCGGGACTTTGTTATTTGAGTATTAATTAAATGTTCATTATCCCTTATTGTAAAGTTATGGCAATCAGTTTAAAAATAAAACAAGATACAAGGCTAAATGGGCAACGTGAACACAACAATTACCATATCATTAAAGATAATTCCCACGATATTCCTACAGATTTAATTTCAGTCGCAAAATTAAAACTCAAAATTATATTATCCTCTTAAAAATATGATTTTGGATGTCTCATTTAAATCTTTTATTATAAGGAAAATGGATTGTTGAGGAGCGTTATCGCGATTATAGAACGACGATTTATGGAATTTCCAAAATAATATCAGTACCATTGTGACTAGGGCCCAAGCAATGCACATCCTTAATCTGTATTCAAACGGTGTTGGGTTCATGAGGTGAAGAAACGGCTCATACGTCTGCGGCCAAATTCGGGACACGGCGGCGAAACTTGTTTTCTATTGTTTTCACGCTCAGCGTACTTTTGTCGCACGACTGCCGCTATGTAATAATCTATATCTATATCTATATCTGTATACATATATAGGAGATATACAACTATATATGGACTCATCACGATATCTCTGGAACCAGAAGACCTAGAGTATTGAAATTTGGTAGGAATATTCCTTTCGGCGAGTAGAGGTCAGCTAAGAACGGATTTTACGAAATTCCACCCGCAAGGGGGGTCGCGGGGGGGTTAATTGTAATGTATATAGCAAAGCAGCGTTTGCCGGGTCGGCTAGTAACTAATATACGCAGCGATAGCCTAGCGGTTTGAAATTTAGCCTGTCACTCTGGTCTGGGTTCGATCCTGGCACGCACCTCTGAAGAATGAAGGAGAACGTCGTAAGGAAACCTGCACACCTTACCGCTCGGCCGCAGCTACTGGCGGTGCGACTTGCGGCGCGGCAAAATAAAAACAAATGTAAGACAACTTATGAAGCATGTCACGGCTA
>DWQT01003428.1:0-12509 GCA_018244895.1 Myscelus amystis hages | reverse complement strand
ATTTTTGTTCAAAGTGGATCTAACAGTTCATTATTATTCCCGTAATAATAATCTATCTTATATTATAGTTTGTATTTTACACGGCTGTGATTGGCATACATTAAGAATTCAGTTATTTGTTATCTATTTTAAAATTGAAATCCCTACATATAATAATACAGAAGCTTTGCTACAGAGGGAATGTTTGAGTCGAAAAGGTGAAAGATTTACAGCTTTTACAAATTGATTCTTGGTTCGTATCGATTTTATCACCCTTCGTGTGCCCAGTTTGCTTCCCCTTGCCACTGAGCATACAGCCCCTAATGGACCCAGAGGTTATCTTTATTCGGATGCCAATCAAGGCCCCGGAGACTTTCGAGGGTAAATGTTGTAGGTAGATATATCATTCATTTGTATCTGTTTTATTATCAAAGAACGAATGTAGATAGAAAAGTAATTCACAATATTAATACACCTATAGAAAATACATAATATAATTGTATTAGTAATCAAGAAAAAATCACATTAGATACAAAGCCCTTGAAGGCTTATTGCGCTGCATAATTTTTGTATACGGAAAATATCTCTATCCTTAGAAATCTGACGGGCTTAATCTATTCTATTTTTGTTCTGTGGCATGTTTTTATTTTTTGTTCTGTGACAGTAGCCATAGCATAATGTCACAGCCTTTAGCTTTTATGAAAAAAACAACAATGTTAAGGCTCAGTTTTCCGTTAAATAAATTAACGAATTGTAAGGGCCCAAAAGCCGGCCGCTGCTCATTTACCCAGTAGGTATCTATAAAAGATAAAACACGACCCACACATTGTTATCCGACCGAGTCGAATGGATAAAGACCTTATCCGATCGCCGTATTGTATGCGACCGCGTCAATTGTAGATACCGCATCCTGTCAAAATGGCGGCGTTATTGGTAATGAAGTAGACTGTAGCGTAGACCCTTTTAACAATGGCTTGAACTATCGATAAAAGCAAATTGATTGATACATTTGTTGGGGAAGACATCGAGATTCTGATATTGTCCTGGGTTTCCGAGACGCAAGAAACAATGCCTCACCATTTTAAAAATTTACTTGATACAAGTCTTCTGTCATATTAGCCATGCAAAATCAACTAAGCGCTTACATATTTTCTCCCTTAGGAGTATGAGGAGATTCTGACGCCCTGGCTTCTTCGAACGAGGGCAATAAAATACCGTATATTTTTCGTAATTCTAAAAGGTCTTTTAAGTATGCAAATTAAATTTAACTATGTCGGTTAAGAAAGTTCGAAATGCAGATCAAACATCTCAATAAATAATTATGAGCGTCAGTTAATATTGCTGGTACATATTATTGCTGCGTGGTATTCAAAACAAGGTCTAATAAATTAAAATTTTAAGGTATCTGTCAATTATAATTCTCTTGCTTTTATTTGTTTCAGAGTTTCTGATACCATGGCAACACTACCGATTTACGTTTCGCTAAGCAGGTAAGAAAAGTTTACTTTTTATAGTTGCGGTCATATAGAATACGACGATAATTTGAAAATTTGTTTGGAGAACCACTTTATATTACCGTAGGTTTGTGAGTTGGTAGTTATGAAGTACCCAGATATCCCTGGAGGGCCGGAAGCGGCGAACACATGTCCCTTGTTCCCGTAATTAGCGCATTAGTTATGTCGATTTTACGATCTTTTAACGTACTATTAGGAATTTTGTTACATTTTTATGGCGACACGACATTTTATTGTCGATAATAAAATTATCCCGTGTGCATATCGGTTTTACTTCTGAGAGGAACCCGCGGGTGTTTAGGGGAGGAGGTTTTTTTTTCTCCCGGTATACTAAAGCCTAGAGGGCGCACAAAGCCGAAGTACGATGACTGAAACGTGACCTTGATTGAGTGTATGTACCTTATGATGAATAAAACAATTTGAATTTGCTATGAAAAGATCCGTTGTACCAATGAGGTATTTTATTCACGATACGTAAGTTAATGTAAAAATTGGATGATTAATATGATATTAAGCTTTGAATGCGTAATTTCATTTGGCTAGTGTAGATACACGGTTGATTGACCATCGAAACGGAAGTTCACGCATAACGTCACACCGGTACGCAAACGCCACAAATGTTTTATAGCTATACGAGCACCAGTCGAGCACACACTGATATGAATGATAAAACTTGCGACGGCTTCGTCCGCTTCCTGCCTCCGGTTAAGGAACTAAATGCTGAGACGTGCGTTTATACAGGGCTGCCAACATTGCAACAGCCACTGAGCTTCGAATAATAGAACTATCTCCAGAAATAACAAAGATACCCTGGTTCAGAATAAAATTGAATCTACAAACCCCCCCAGTCTTAAGTAATCAGGGTCATAAGTAGCAGATCGACCTGCCACTAACTAAACACAACGAAAATTATATACGTATCACACACTGAGTGATAGAACGTGTGGTGTTAACAATTCAATCAATGTCTTATAATTTATAATATATCATAATTGGAAACGTTATTTTAAAAGACATATAAAACAAACGCACAATATCATGACATTGTACTATTGCTCATTTATAATGTTAACACATCTATAACGATATTTATTTTTCTATAGCGTTCTGGAACTTTCTAATTTCGAATTTGATTTTCCCTCGTTTCATCAGTTGGCGCCCCTGCAACACTCGTATCTGTGTGTATATCAATTCCACAGAAGCCGTATCGCCGATGCCTATTTTGGCGGGCACGAAATACTTCTCACATACTAAATATAAACACTAACAAACAATAACCAATATTAACCTGTGTACTTTGCTTTCTACGCAGCGTTCGCCCATGTATGGATTGGAATGGCGGTTGTATGAAGAAGCAATTTGTGTTGAAACTTAAGTTTGAACTTAGCAAGCGAGGCGTCCTTGTTCACGAAATACTTCCTGTGAAGCATTTGAAAAGGGAATACAACAGATTTTAAATTCTGATCCGTTTTAATAATTCTATATTTATACAATACAATTTAAGAAGAGATAGCTAGGATTAGGCAATTAAATGCCTACGCTATGTGGTAACCGGATATCTGATAAACGTGCATACATATTTTGAATACATCCATTTTCAGAACATATGTTCGTCCTTTACGGATTCCAATTCACGAACTCCGGTTGTGCAGTCAAGGTGTAGCCGCTCGACTGCTGTGCCAGTCTATCAGAAATTAGCAATTTCTTATTGTTAGCACGAATTCGATTGATATACATATTATGTACATGCATAGATACATATAGTGATTTACAGTGAGAAAATCGTTGCGTGTGTCTATCCATTACTCCATCTCAGATATAAATCTTATATGTATGTCTGTATTATTAGCAATCTCAGTCCGCAAAAACAAAACACTGGTAGATTTATTTACATTTATACAACGATCGTTAAAGTATCCGATTTAATTAAAATTGATTAATGATTAATTAACAGAAATACTGTTTAGTTAATCAAATTAATTCGTGTATCAATCATTTTCAATAGATATTAAGTCTTTTATTGATATTGAATAATATTGGATGCTATAAAATCTTCAAAAGGCTCGTAAATGTTAGCTGATGTACTTCTCTGGTACACCAACCGTTTTTCGATTTGTAACTATTTAAATTTCATTTACACAGCATCGTCCATTATTACCTTTAGTTACTTGGAATGATTCAAGACAAAAATAAATATGCAAATTAAACCTTATACCAGGTGACATTATAGTGAAACGGAAACTCAAAATTAAAATGCCCCCAAATAATATTGTCGGCCAGCATTACAACGCTTTATAATGTTTGTAAAAGCTTTGGTGATTCCATTTCATACTGCATATTCTACCTACCTAGTATTACTTTCACCACTGCATATTTTTAGAAGCTTATTTTACGGAAATATATATATATATAATTATTAACTAGAATTCTATAAAAGTAGCGTGTTAGTGACTTCACGGCGATGCGTATCGAAGATGGTGTGTCTGTCAATCAATCATTTTCGCGCCGCCGGCGTACAGATATCGCCACGTTCGGATACAGCCATATAAGTCTAATAAATATTTCACAGCGCATTACTGCTTTTTCAAAGGCGTAATAGCTAAGCGTTTAGCCGCCATTTTTATTAATGGAAAGAGACACTACGGTCAACTATGTAAAATATTTACATAAAAAATGCCTGCTTACTGTTGCTTTTAAAGCCAAAAATTATACTTTTCGAAGGACACTGGCAAATACAGTTCGTACCATTACGTACGTAGGAAGAATTAGGATGCTTTTAATAAAGAAAAAAAAAATATAGTATTGTCGATAAAAAAGTAGTGTTTTGTTTTACTATTGAGAAGTCGCTGCGTATCTAAACATTCTATTTAATAAAAAGTGTAAAGCTGTGGCGTTATAATTAAATTGCTTTTCCATAATAACTTGTTAATTTCACACTTCATTTAGCTCGCTCAGTGCACTAATTCGTTTCATCACCACGGCTGTGTAGGGAACGCTCTGTCGGTTTTAAAACTAAAATTTCTAATTTATGGTACTAATTTATCAACTGTTTACAACGTGGCGGGAGAATGGTATGCAATAATAGATTATAAAATATTATGCTTGCGTATGATTTATTGTCTTTGAAACACCTACATGTCACAGATAACGAAAGTACAGTATTATCGTATCATTCAACCATTTGCAATCATTAAATACGTTCCAGTAATTTGTGAAAATGAAATTATTGAAGATTTTTGGACTATTAATTATACGTATACATAATATGTATGCATAAAGCAGTTTAAGTTCGTTTTAGGGAATATCTAATGGCTTTATTGTCTATTTATTATATGACAAGCTGTTATCCATGGCTTCGCCTACAAATTTATTTCATTCACACGTCATACCGTTATTGCGCTCGTCACGCCATCAATAACGCTTCTAAAATAGAAAGTGTTTTCCCGTAAAAATGAGATATTTTTCCGCCAAAACAGTAGCCTATCACTCTCCAATCCTTCAACTATCTCCATACCAAAAATCACATCGATAAGTTGCTCCGTTTTCATGTGCAAGAAATTCATACAAACACTTTTGTATTGTATATATGGAAGTGTGGGGTTTTTTAAAAATACATAAAAAATATGGCAGGTTTTTTTTAGCCGGGTACATAAGTAAATTTGTACTTAAATCACATGTTTTTTATAAGTATCACGTGTAAAACCGTAACGAGCGCAAAGGGACTTGTGTAGGTACCTACTTCAGCTCTCCCAAGGGCTCGCGGTCATCAAGGCTATAATTAGATCTTTACAGCTCATGTAACAATTACACAATGCTTTCTTTTGTATCATTGCTTACATTACACCTTTTTGATACACTGGGCTGCTACAAACCTTTTTTTATCGCGAAGCCATAAGGAGTGTTGTGATTTTAAGCTCGTATGTGAATATTTGTGTATATGTAAATGTGAACATGTGTGTATGTGAATATACTAAAATGAGAATGGATATGGTCATATGTCACTTTTCCCTTCGAATACTATAGTATGTATATATTGTTGAGTTTTGAATATTATGTATGTTACATGTATCAAATTAAATGTATACCTAAGCTATCAATATAAAATCTGAATGCTTTAAGTCTACCACGTTACTCCACAGCGGAGTTACGTTAATTGGAGTTTATATTAAGTAGCATACTAGTACTTCTAGCACACCAGTTATGTTAATACCGCTTTCATATTACTATGTACATTATCATACGCATTAATTGACCTACAAGTCTTATTAACTGTTGAATAAACATTCGGACAGTAGCTAATGAAGCCACACGCTGACCAGACAAATGTAGTAACCATCTCATTGAACTTACAAGTGGAGTACAAAACGACAAACCGGTGCGAACCGGAACTCCACAATGACACCGGACGCGAGGAACCCGCAACCGGTTCAACTTGTGTCTATGGAATATTATTCGATTATTTTAAATTGAATATATCATCCAGAGTGGATAAATTGTTGTTTATTCATAAAGATTTTTAAATTATTTATACCATCGAGGTCTGTAGACAAGAAGACAGAAGTGAGCGCTAAAGTATCATCTCTCTTTTAACATACACACCGGTTTCAGAGATTGCCAGAAGGGTTTCGAATATTTTACATGTGTGTATTTAAATTAGTCATCGTATCATAAGTGAACAAAGAGCCATCGGCGAATTACGACTAATCAATATTAAAGGATCTTAATCGATAATTTTATATTGGAATCCCATTTGGTATAATGTTGGACCCTACCATTTTAGGCAGGGCGCTCAACTTATGACCAGTTTATGGATACGGTTAAAAACGGATGTTATTATAAAATACAATGCTAGTAGCTTTTCGCGGTTTTGCCCGCGTTGCTTGTTATTGAAACGTAAATTAGCGATCAGACATACATACGAGTAAATATATTTCTATTACAGACTACTAAATATATATAGTTTTATATCAACTTAATAGGTACGCCACACAAACATTTGTTTTGACTGAGAATCGAACCTATGGTCGCATACTCAGTGTTGAACATCACTGACAACTAGACTAATAGAATTAAAAGCCACCAATATTTTTAACATTCATTAGCCTGCGACTTTAACTATTCTGTCATTTTGATCTTCATTTTTATCCCACGCGTAAAATAATAAATGTAAGTTAATAAAATGTACTATAATACCATAGTGTTATAAAGTATGTCCCATTGTTGGGCGAAAGCATCACAGCATAACTGACTTGTAAATAAAATCTAGATCATTGTACCATTGTACATTTTTCGAATTCCAACTTTCATAAAACGTAAATCGTGTGGACTTTTTGACGTAAACAGCGCTGGCGTCGCGTGAAATTACTCAGCGGAAAATTCTGCAAAAGACACAGTATAACTTATAGCAACGGACGTAAAAACGGGGTAACATGGTTACATTGTAATTATACATCTGCATGACACTTGAAATTGGTATAGCAAAAGATCTGTCAAGACCGTAGTTGAATTTACTCTGTCGAGTCCTATAGCATATGCGACATGTGTTTTAAGTTTTAAATGTTACCATGTTTTGTGCTTTGTAATTTCGTATTTAATTTTTTAAGCTATAGGTATCTGATTGGGTTGAAGGGTTTTTTTAAGTTAAATGATATAGAACAGGATAGGTAGATTTGCACATGTTTATTCGGATGCATTTAAATAACGATTGAAATAAGGATCTTCTTAAAAAAGCAACCACGCAAACAGACTTAGATTCATGTCGATTGGCCGTTGTAAAGTTAATATTAATATTATTCTAATTTGAGGTGGGAATTAATTGATCAACAAAAGGTCGCACAGTTGATCAATCTCTGTCAAATTACCAGTTACGTACCTACGTGTTAAAGTACATAATTTATAACTATACCGCGACCGTTCGTGGCCAAAACCCTCGCCCACAGCATCAGACGCACATTAGGCATTTGCCTTATACAGTAACTTGTGTTCGCTTGGCGAAATGAACAGTTTTTTTTTTATTAAATCAAAAAATAAATTCCATATCGACGCTTCTGGATTCTTTCCGTTCGGGTAACTGATACTTAATACTCGTGAGAATAATTTTATGATGGTCAATGATATCGTGATAATGAACGCCCTGAAGTACGTGGTCCATGCGAGGGCAGCTCAAGGGTTCGTTATGAATAACTAGCTAACTTACCTCGCCATTGGATCACCGGATAAGATATTACCATGCGTCGTGAATAACATTCTCGGTAACTACAATTAATTATTTTTATAGGACCATCGCCCTAGCGTCCGTCTCGGCCCGCTGGTTGCGAGGCACGCGTATGTACTTACGTACATCCTGATTAACATAATTACACCGCGATTGTCTTTGTACACGAATCTTCGTATATCAACTCTTTGTGTCCTGGGAATTCGAATATTGAACAAAAACCGCCCGCTAATGTTATTTACAACTCAATTTATGTGGGCCGAGCGTTTCTCCGAAGCGTTCAACAAAAACAATGTTGTTTAGTTAAATATGATAATGTCAAATTTATCATTAAAACATTTTCAGGCAATAAATGTATGTTTGTTTGCGTTTCATCGTTTATTTGTACGATTGCTGGGTCTCCGCAAGTTCTAGAAGTCTGAATTTTATTCTAACACGCCGTTCCAGTGTGCATTTGTGGAACTATGGATGACCAATCCAACTGTATAATGTTTTTACCTATAAACCTCTTGACTATTATTGGGAGTGATAGTTTGGCGTGCTTCCCGAAATACAAATACACTTGTAAACAATTGCAATCAGCGGTCAACTGTCCCAGTGCTGACCGCAATCAGCCCTGCTTAATAAAAGAGAGAAACCACACCTCTTCATTTTAATAATAATATTTTGGGACAGATACAGAATGAACAAATGTATTCATCGTAAAAATATTTGTTCGGGATGGAATTCGAACCTCCGATCTTCGGTATCGCTGTCAGGTCTAACCATTCGATCAAGAGGACAGTCCATTAGTAAACTCAACCATTAGTATTTACATATATATGCTAAAATAGACATAAATTTGACGAATTCTGGTAGAGTAGGAAGAAGCATCGCACACTTAACCTTCCTGTGTTCGTGTGCTTGGAAGTCAGTTCCCATGCATTTCTCTGTCACAATGTCCCCTCTGTCATTCACATAGATTTCTCTGCAATTACACGATACGGCTTGCATTGATTTCTTGCGAGAGTGTAAAAACATTTGAACTGTTCATATCGTAGCGAATTATTTATTGACTTTAAAAAACGGAGCTTAAAAAGCTAACTTGGTTGGTGTGAGGGATAGGACGCTGATTTTCATTAATAAAAGAATATTTGGTTTTCGTTAAAATGGCGCGGGCGGTGGCAGACCGAACCGAATCGAAAAATATGGCGCGCTAAGAGCTGGGCGAGGGGTGAGGACGATTTTTGCGCGGGCTCAGCCGTCCGTTCGGAAATGTGTTGTCACCGTCTTGAAATGCCACCGTCTTTGATTATATTTATTTAAAAATAAAATAAACAACAAATCATAATAATTTTAATATTGGTGAACTGTAGGAAATTTTATTTAAACGCAAAGCTAACTTTTAATATGTGCAAAAGGAAACAATAAGCCGCCTCACACCTCATATCCTGTTTTTGATTTGGCACCGCACAATATACGCGCAGGAGTGAGATGGTAATTTAATATGAACAGTGATGATTTGTATGCAAAAGAGGTTCACACGGTTTTAAAAGGCTTGGATAAAGACAAAACAGACTACATGTGTATATACATATAGCAACAGACGGTGGTAATTGTCGAATAAAACAAAAAGATATGCATGTATACATTTTGTCTTTGTAAGAAAGATATGCACGGATTTTCTTTTCATTCATTTATTCATACTAAATGATTTATTTATTCCTTTAATTGACGCTATTACTGATAACCAGGTATGTCTTATTTATTTATTAGCTTTTTTTGACATCGTTACAAATAAAAGATATCTTCTAGACTCAATCAAATTATATTTATTAGTCAAACCTACCCTACCCTACCTACCCATACCTACCTTATCATCAGTAGCTACATGGAAGACAAAGAGACTAATTTTCCCTGGTGTTGGCTACTGTATGCTATTATTGCAAAATATTAAAGGAACTGATTGAGATAACCTTCGAACGAAACATATCAAAACTTAAGTGTACTCGCATTTCTGGTTTCCATTGGACATGAGTATTTGCGAAATGACCGGGCATACCCATAATTGCTGGTTTGCGCTAAGACACATGCGAATGTCATGCTCTGAAGGTTTCACACAGAGCTATTTCATCCATCAAATCAAATGTGTCTTATTAAATGTGAAATTCTTGTTACATCATTGTTGTTTTGGATTCTGTTATTTACTTTCAATATTCACGTTTATAAAAAGAAATTATTTACCTTTTCAATTATCTCGATACTCAATTTTAATAGATCAGGATACAATGATTCGCTACATACAACCATTTAGAATGAAATCGAGATAATTTGTATGATGCAATCAAATTAAGTTACAAAATAAAATTCAAACAATTGATTAAGATTTAATAGAAAATAAACCAGATTGTTATGTTCACCAAATCACTGATGTTTTTGGGGCACACAAAAACACACAGCTAAATTGTGTGACACTTGAGTTATTACAATCTTCTGTATCTGCGTAGCGTCAAGTTTGACGCAAAGTGAAATTTTAAAGTTCTGTTTCTTGTCTTCACCAAACGGTTTTACAGTAAACGTAAGCGGTTTTATTTAGGGGGCGCTGGCTCTGAGGGGTTGGTTTAATTGATACATTTGGGTGACGGCCGTTACGTTAATCTGATAATTAATTGTAGCTTGTAGTTGACTTAAATATCTTATTTAAATGAATGTTATTTTTAGTTTAAATATTAAGTCATATTAATTATACTCAATTGTATTTCGTTTGTACGCCAAAGACAAAATATGGTTGAACTAGTAATTCTGTAAAACCTTTAAATGTGGGTATTCTTTATCCTGTATGATTGACTGATTGTTCAGTTGCCTTTGTTGGCTTCGTCATATTTTCACGAAAACGTGATGGGACGAGAGGTCGTGAGATATGAGGAGCGTTATTGTAAAAGATTTGAATAAAGGTAAGACTTGTTCAGTAATTCGGATAGTAACACTGGACCCCTAAGGGGCTAGTTAGGGATAGAACGATTGTACGACAAATTCATCGGTTTGTAACATGCACACAATATTAGATTAACGCTATGGTTAACAATGGTAATTATTATTGGTTTTTAAAGAAACAATGAGTATGCGTACAAAGCCGCGGGTAAAAGCTACGTCTAAATCTTATATGAACAGTGTAAATGGCTTCCCGTGTTTTAAGCCACAATAAATACCATTTTATAGCCGAATTAACTCGAGGCGGTTCAAGTTGTGTGTAATTGCAAAACCTTATCTCATACCTACCTGGCAATTTAAATTTCGAGCCCACTTAACGATTCGTAATGACTCTTATAATTGCAAATGAATTAACGAGTGGCCGTTGATAATCTCGGAATTGTTCGATGTCTAAAAGCGTATTTCCTTTTATAAAAATGTTTGAACTACGCGTCAAATTACTCCTGTTTGTTTTGTTGTCGAATCTAAAGATTTGTTCGGGTTTTATTTATATTTGTAATAATAACATGTACTTTCATACTTAATATTATTAATAGTATACCAATACACAATTTTTAGAAATAAATCGCCCCTTAACGGGATAAATGGGGTACGTTTGTCAATTAGGTAGAATTGCGAAAATTTGTAATACTATTAGGTTGGATAATAAAGTACGTACTTAACTAAGTTTGCATAAACTCAAAGAGAACTCTTAAGGAATAGGTAGTAAAATATATGATCCTTTTGTAAAGCCACGCGTTATATTGTGTGTCGGCTACTGGAGTCTTTATGAGCGATGGCAGTTACACCGTTATGACAGTTACCTGTGCCTCGCGCGCTCGCGTGCGTGTGAGAACCGCCATAATTTTCTCTATTGTTTCATATTTGTTACAGCTTCTCCGATATTGTATTAGACGGAAAATTGCGCGCTTTGGCCCGTTTATCTCATACCAATCACGACATGAGCGTGTGTAAGCATTTCGCTCACAAATAAACACTATTAGATACATAAGTAGGTAACGTAAATTAAATAGACTGTATGCTTTTTTCAAAATTTTCCGCGTTCCTTTGAAATAAAATCTGAATGGGTCTTTAATGTTCTTTTTTCAAAAACTGCACATTCATATTCAATAACTTGATTGGATATAATTACGTTCTGTATTCAAAAACCTTTTTATTTGAAACATGTTAAACCCCTTCCTTATGTTCGTTTTTCAAATTAAACATTAATACGCAATAGGCGTTACTTTCTTCTTCTATATATTGAAACACTTAACAAATCCAGGGTGCCAGATCATAACAACATTAATTAATGGTGTACATGAAATATAGCGTAAATAGCGGAAAATCTTTATAACATCCAGCACTGTTGGAAGCGCTTAGAATAATCAACCGCTTACTTCTTTAAGCGCCGCTATGTAAGGAAATGAGATATAATTTTTTTTATAAAAACGCTCACGCGTCGTTTACGGGTAATTAATGGAGTGGCCGGGAGTATTACGGGAAGTGAACCCTAGTAGCGGCGCGCCAACGCATTGTTCGCGGTTTACGAGCGGCGGCGGAATGCAAACAGGAAGGCGTACCATAACAAACTCTTAGGACAATCACCCAATACGCTTCCGCGTAACCAACTCGCGTTGTAGTACAGCACTTTTTGAAGTTATACTTCTTTAGGCGCGTTATGAAAAATTGCTGGGAGTGAAATATTAAGAATTCGTCATCCGAAAGTAACAGTATGAAGTTGCAGCGGTTGCAGTCTTGAAACATCAATCTGAAATTAGTTGCTAATTAGTGTAAATAAATAAAAAATATATTGGCGTTTATATTCATTCAATCGTATTTATGGCGGTGAT
>DWQT01003427.1:0-12509 GCA_018244895.1 Myscelus amystis hages | reverse complement strand
ATTTCAGAACACAGTACAGTAGATATATCAATTTTTGAAGAATTGATGGTCGACTTTGATGCCCCTTTCATTATGACGCCCGGTGCGACTGCACCGCTCGCACCCCTCCAGCTTCGCGACTGCTCGATAGCTTCCTAGAGACTTGTCAAAAATCATTTCTCAGAAACGAGCGACAACGCTCAGCGCTCATCTCCGTGAAGTGTACGCGATTGTCGTCAGGTTCATAATCCTGCGGCGGTTCTTCGCGCTGGCGGGCACGGTGTTCCTGCTGCGCTGCTTCACGATGCTGATAACGTCGCTGTCGGTGCCCGGCTCGCACCTGAAGTGCGAGCCGCGGTTCTACCCGCCCGCGGACGACCTGACCGTGTGGGGCCGGCGGCTGCGGCAGGCCTACGACATATGGAGCGGCGCGGGCATGTCGGTGCGCGGCGTGCGCACGTGCGGCGACTACATGTTCTCGGGGCACACGGTCGCCTTGACGCTGCTCAACTTCTTCATCACTGAATGTAAGTGTTCTCTAGTCGTGACAATTTTCTACATATATAACGATCACACCAGGTCCCTAACCGGATAGGCAGAAAGCACCGAGCACGAAAGCACCAAATATCCTTGTCCTTACAAATCTGTCGCGCTTCATCCACATCCATCACTCCTTTCCTGCATACACGCCGGTTTCTGAGACTTGACCCCCCGTCAGCAAATGTCTGACCTATTTGGTCGTGATGGGACAGTCCTGGTCTCCCTCGCCACCTACGTCCATCAACACTCGCGCTGTATATCTGTCTTATCATTCTTTCATCGTCCATCTTTCCACATTCCCGAACCATCGGAGCATTTCCTATCTTATTGTTACAATTTTCGTCAGTTCGTCACAATTTTCTATGCAAACAAAGATTCAAAAACAATCGTAATGTACAAAACAATGTAATGCAAATATTTATCGTCACGTTGAACAACAACTGGGTCTAATTGGTAACTTTTCAAAAACCGCGCAATCTTCAATATATTTTGCAAATATAAGAATTTAATCCATAATCTTTTAAGCACTTTATAGACAACTTTTTTATGATTTGTCTACTTTTGAAGCATCTTCTTATCAGTGCATTTTATTAATTTTTGTTTTAAAAAAAGTTGACAAAATTGCTATAAAATGCAACAGTCTTAACCTACATATCGTAGCAAATACAACATTGCGGTCTTTACATAGTACTTCTCATATGATTGATAATACTTATCAACAATTAAATATAAAGTTAGGTTCTAACAAGTATATTAAAGGTAAGTCGGAAATCTTTTATGACCAGATCATGTAGTTACCTATTTTCTTTCTTTGATCCTACAAAACCGGATTACTCGCAAAGGTCCTTAAGCTGACCGCCGTCACTCTACTATGCATACGTGTATACCTAATACTATATCTAGAAGGTTATAATTATCATACATCCTATTTCACTCAGGGCTTTTGTAATAATGACTAAATTACAACAAAAGTGTCCTTTCCAATTCAACAGTTCGGAGATTAATTACTAGAAGAGAGTTAACTTTTACTTCCGGGCGTGAGCCTGTACTCACTACTTTTACATTTCTATCCTCAAAGATAACGAATACAACAACAACATTTTTTGTGCTGAAATACGTATGTGAATTGATTTGCATGTCGTTTCGGTAAACGGTATTGAATCAGATATTCATACGTCACATAGACACACAAAAACGTTCTCCGTTAAAAATACACATTTTGCCACCATCACGAAGATATAATACATGCTAGTGGTGAATATAAAGACGTGAATATAAAAATTGTAGCAAATATGTTAAATAAATATGATTATGTTTGTGTCGTTCGAAGAAAACGTGACATGGAATGTAATATTATAACTAAATCGCTTTTCGCTACAAGTACTTGCCTTCGTGTCAAGGAACTCCTGTGTTGATTCCGTTTTACGGAGAAAGCCAAGATAAAAAGAAAATATACAACTGTATAGTAAAGAATTTGAAAAGGGCATAATCATGTCTAACTCTCCTATAGCAGGGCATTTATAGATTGGAGATGATGAACAATAATTTTGTTCAGTATTTCTCGTTTTTGTTTTCTATATAACGTACGCTGATACACGTGAGTCAAAATGTCGACTATAGCTAACATTTAATGCACACGCAGTGCGCAAAAGATACAAAGTTGTACATAGGCAGCTTCGTTGGTAAATCAATGAATTGTCATAATTGTTTTTGATTTACGCGCAACGCATACATAATGTACAATACCTGTATCTAATACGGATGCATGCCAAGAAATATCATAGCATCGAGTCATTTGATAGATACGAGTAGTTCCAGCGGGAAATAATATATGAAAGCTCATCACAAATGTCGCATATTACGTGGTCGTCCATCATTCTTAGTGTTATATAACAAAAACTAGAAGTAACTCGCCAGTGCATCGGATAACGATTGAAATAAATTGTGACGTTTTCATTTCCATATATTTTTTTGCTCGTTACAAATACTATATAATGACGATATTGCTACACTAATGATTATATAATAAGCCATTTTTACTGTAAAGGAATATTGCTAAATTTGATATTTTTAATCATTTTATATAATGTGCAAAAATGCATGCAGTCTAGCCTTCGAAATGGCATTTCAGTGTACCTACAGCCTTAACCCCGTTCATCCCATCTTAATTAACAATTAGGTTCTACACGCGACACGAAGACGCTACTTCTAATCCCTACAGTAACGATGTTCTTAATGTAACCCTTATTATAAAGATAACTACGTAGCATAATTTATTTTTCATTAAGATTTCCACCAATAAGTAAATATTATACAAAGCGCATAATATGTTAAATTTGATGGTAAATCAATTTTGAATAGAATGATTGTTGAACCGAAACATTGTAGTCATGTTATACAGGAAAGGAAAAAGCATGACAGTGTAGTTTTATTGATGTCCCATTTTCCGCGAATACGTACGTACTCACCACTTATACCGTGAGACTGTTGCACATGATTTTGTCGTTCGAAAACAACCTGAATCTGGTATGATTCACGTTTTTTTGTTATTTTGTCGCGGGATAACAAATTTTATCAATGTTTTTGAAGCCTTACTACATCGGAACAGGAAATGTATTCACTTTAATTATTTTTACGCTTATATAAACATGTGTAGTTGTGTACTGCTATAAGGCTACGCGTACCACTAATTCTGGAAGATTAAACTACGAAGTGAAACTTTCGAATTGAATACAATTATACTCGTATTATTAAACATCTTTAGAGCATCCTTAATAGCGAAGTGATTTGGGGTTTAATTTACTGGTATTATTGCAAACTTCCGCATTCCTATCCGATTTGTTTATTTATTTATTTTCTGCAGCATTTTCATAATGATTAGCCTATCGCTTTGAAACCGTATATAAATCAGTCGAGATAACGTTCGACAAAATGAGACCGTATATCGCTATTTTTTAAGAGCATTAGTTCCGTGTAGATATGCAATTGTCGTAAGTACTGATGCCCAGCTCACTGAATAACGCCTAGTGTTACAAACTGAGTGTAAATTAAAATCTAAAGAAAGAGCAAAGTCGAATGTATTTTTACGCTTCATTACGCTTGTAATGCTGCACATAAACCTACACACTATAGACTATTGCCTCAAATCTCTCTAAAAGAGGATGCCCGTGTTAGAATAATGCAAGGGTTTAAAAAGAAACAAACGAAAAGATAATCGCCAAACAGAATTCTCATTTTACTTTATTAACAGACGCCACTCGCAATTGCTCTTCTCGAAATAGAGATAAAGTTACGAAAGCGTGCTAATCCACCCGCTACGTATGCGCATTTTAATCACATTTTGACTTAAATTAAGTCCGCGTCACATCGTAATCATTGCCGATGTAACTGAGCGAGGAACACCCGGTCACTGCCCAGCGATAAGGGTGTAGATACAATCACTATTGTCGATATCATAATGTTTATCGCAAAAAATATTTATGTATGTAGCTCGACATAAATAACCCATTGGCTATGTTCCGCTATTTCGCTTCGTTTGCGTCAGTGTCAGTCCGCGACCCGATGACACCGTAAGTTAAGCTCGAACGTCAGAAATGTGTCACGATATGTAAACATTGTTATCTCCTGCCAGGCCCCGTCGCCCGGATACAGTTACGTGCAAAAGACATTCGAAGTATGCGTCGTGGAGTACGCGTAAACAAAACAACTCTACTCGCTTATACCCGTATTTACAAAAGCGAATTGTCATTGTTTTGGAAAGTTGCTTATTGTCCTCAAGATTAGTACAAAACGTGAAATAAATCAGATAAGCAAAATACTATCAATCTGACAGAATAGTAAATAAGTTATCATAATTACAGCAGACTAGCACTCGGAAACTTATTTCGAGAAGTTTTCATAGGGAACAATTCGGCCCTACATTAACTACTGTTGTATAACTTTTAATTAATGAATCCCACATCACAAAGTTCTCAAGGTACGTCATTTTTACCGACTCGATATAATGAATAATATACCTTTCAAATAGTAAAGTATTTTTCGAATAGTTGCCGAGATTCTGCGATTAGCCAGCCCTCTCTATACTTACTCGTATTTATATAAACAAATTTAGATATCTCTCTCTTCATATTTTTAATACGAGTATATGTAAATGATAATCAAATGTGCGTAATTATGATAAATTAAGCTACTTATGTATATATTCTTTGCATATGCAATTAATATACGCATGTATATTCTAAAATACGTCTCAGTAACTATGCGTATTAATAAAAGGCAAGTACTCGGTAATGCGATTATCTCCTTGGCCTAGCGGTCTAGACTGAACGTTAAACCTGAGGTCGTAGGTTCGATTCCCAACTACGAAAAGGGTTGAAAAAAAAACAGATTGTAGTAGAACTGATACTCATCTACATAATTAAATAATCACGAGCTCTCATTCGACAATATTACAAGTAACAATAATTAAACATCTTTAGAACACTAAGCAACTATATTCCTTTTCCGGTCCAAAACCGAAGTCCCGGCGCCCGCGCTCCTTCCCGCGCTCTCTTCCCGCCAAAAATGGTGTCACTCGACGTTTGACCGTCAAACGTCAAACTTTGACGTCACTTCCTATGCCTCGCGCTCACATAGTCTTTGTACGACTATAATATATTAATATGTGATGGAAATGTTGACCGCGCTCCCGTCTTTTGCAGACACGTCGCGCAGCCTGTACCTGCTGCACATCCTCACGTGGGTGATGAACATGTTCGGCATCTTCTTCATCCTGGCCGCGCACGAGCACTACTCCATCGACGTGTTCATCGCGTTCTACATCACCTCCAGACTCTTCCTGTACTACCACACGCTCTCCAACAACCAGGCGCTCATGCAGAACGACTCGTCCAGGTGAGCATCAGTCATACACTGGCCAACGCAAGCCTATTATGCAATACAAAAAAAACCTGTTTACTGATCGAATGTCATTAGTTTTTTTTTTTCATAGACACGAAAAATGTCTTACTTTTTTTTTAATTCTGCTGGATGCAATAAATTTAATTTGATTTGCATTTTTCAAATATGCAGATACATATAAGCCTTGTTGTTTTTATAGAAATAAAGTAAAATAGCAAAGACCAGATCATCCTCTCAATAGTTTATTAACAGAGTAACAGTGGTTTCTTGCAGTTTTGATCTTGTCAATAAAACATTCATCACAATGATATTTGTTAACTTTCCAAACCAAACCATACTAGCAGCCTAGTTCTGTGTTACACTCCTTTTCGGTCACTGGTTACATAATAAATACGTGCTTTGCATTGGTAATCGTTTGCACTTGTAACGGAGTCTAATGCCATTGAGACTGTGACATAAATTCAATGTATTTTTAAGGCCGCTTGATACAATGTGCGATTAACCTTTTTCAAAGAAAAATAAATTTCATAGCACAATGTTCTCCATTACAGAAGGAGCAAACTAAAGTCCATAGAACATTTTCTATTTCAGAACGAGAATATGGTTTCCGCTGCTGTCGTTCTTCGAATCGGAAGTGGACGGCATCGTGCCGAACGAGTACGAGGGGCCGATGACGATACTGAGCAACCTGCGGCAGTGGCTGGTGCAGTGCGCCAGCGACGTGAAGACGTCGTCGGTGGCCAAGATCGCGGGCAGCAAGCTGCAGGAGGGCGCGGCCATGGGCGAGTACTCGGTGGTGCGGCTCGTGGACGGCATCAAGCGGAACCTCAGCCTCGTGGAGGAGTATGCGGGCTCGCGGCAGCGGCTCGTCACGCTCGACAAGAACACGCAGGCGTGCCTGCTGGACGAGCGCCTGGAGCGCCTGGAGCGCGAGCCGCGCCGCCGCCCGCTGCCCGAGCTGCCCGGCGACGCGCTCCTCAAGGACTTCCCCGGCCCGCCCTCTCCCATCGTGAAGAAGAACACATGAGCTATCTGGTCGTGTAACATAGAGGCTATTTATAGAATATATTTTTTTTCATTGTAGCGACGAATACAATGAACGAATTAGATACCTGAACGTTTACATTTCCATTATAGATTTTATATCATGTTATTCCATATTTATGTTAAGCTAAATGATAATAAATTGTTAAGAAAATTTATTTGCTCAACATAATCTTGAATAAATAAAACGTTTCGCTTTAGAATAGCTAATCTCGTGTTATTGAATTGAACATTCCCGTGTGATGTCGAGCGACCGTAAGCGCAGTCGGCCGGCGATGCAAGGACCCGGATGCACGCGCCCGGGCGCGGCGTGCAGCGCGCGAGCTGCACTGTTGGCAGGGCCGCCCGGTCAATGAACGCTCTACGTCGCAACGACGGAACATTTGTCGCCGCGCCAAGCAATATGTATTATTAATTGTAACAGCTATAGCACTCCGATCAGACGATAATTCGGACAGAACAAGCGCCCCCTGTCGTAACATTTGGTACTACATCATTGATATTCGTCGCTCGTGCCAGGGATTCAGACTCGACGATAAATATGTCGCATGGATACAGTTGTGCGATTGATTGGCTTAAAGTTATTATAATTAATGACCACAATTTACTTTTATACCAAAATATGTGATTACCCTTTAATTCATTCAGGATTATAGTTGAAAATGTTTACTAACAAAGAAAATTATGTACACATGATTGGTCTTCAAAACAGCACCTCGGTACAGATTGGGTGGCCATCTGATTGATAATGTCTCCATCCCTTGTATGGCTGTGAAATGTTTCTTGACGCTGTTTAAATATAAAGTAAAAAGAAAGAAAAATAAATTTTATATTTTATATAATTCGTATGAAAAATTAGTTCAAAAAACTGTCTTTAATAATATTAATAGATGACATAAATCAAAAGAAATATTAATATAAAATTAAAACTTAGGTAGGTAAGCAAAGAATGGCCAAAAGGTGTTACGTGTGACGACTCTCTTATAACAGCACCTCATACATGCGACCTTTCGCTGCCCCCACTACCTTCAAATATATGTCATGTCTGCATAAAACATATGGAAAGAGCACTCTTAATACATAGAGCTCTTGAGATTTAATAAATGTAAATAAAATGTATTTATGTAAAAAAAATAACCAAAATTAAAAAAAAAATATTAATACTTTATAATAATACAAGCCAATAAAATTGTTAAATAGAACTCTTATCTCGAAAACTTCATTAAAAATTTATTAATACTCATAATGATTTATGATAATAATAGGCCACTTCATTGAAAAATGTAACAATTCGTTGCTACCAAATATGATTTCCTTTTCAACAAATACTTCTTTGCGTTATATACAATGACTTAATATGCAAAAGAAGTGTGAGATGCATTATAAATAACAGTACAATCTTAATGAAAAGTGCTCGGCTTAGTGCTAAAAGATATTGATTTGAGCTGATAAGCAGAATTTAAATAACAGTCATTCAATCAGAAGCAGCTACTTGTTCACTTTGAATGAGAGCTTCAGAGGGGTCGTCCTTTTTTTTCTCAACAACTTCAGTGCTTTCCTTCTCCTGGGATTGTTCACGAGAACTTACTGTACCGTTCGCTTCGGTGTCTTTTGAAGGCTGTGTAGCTTCCACTTCAATTTCCTTGATGGGTGATGATTCTTTTTCTATCGTTGCTCCCTCTTTCTCTTCAGATTTCTGCCTTTCAGACTCATCATGCTCTTGTGACTCATTCTCGGGTTTGGATTCTTCAGCGGGTTTTGAGGCATCCACAGGGGGTGTGCCATCTTTAGAGGGAACTTTCTCTGCAGCCGTGTCTTCTTCTTTTGCAGGTGTTTCTTCATTTTCTACAGGAGCTTCCTTGGTTTCTTTTTCTACTGAGTTCTCCTTTGAATCTTTGTTTTCTACCAGCCCATTTAAAGTATTTTCCTGTAATAATCACAGGAATTTATTTGTTAATAATCAATAGCTGTAAGTTACATATTAAAACCATTGATCATATCACATTTTCAACAATAAATACCTGGACTAGCTGCTCAGGAGGTATTTCTACTTTCAAGAATTGTTCTAAGGTATCTACTTCATTTGCCAAATCAAACTGATCATAGTCCTGTGAAATCGAAAGAAATATGTCAATTATATTTTACAAATATTACAATAGCAACAAAATTGGTCATCATGCGATATTTACAGATCATAAATTACTGGTATTCACATATTACTTGTATTAGTCACAAGCGGTAAATGGAAGCGGTAGGTATAAGGAAATGTGGGTCTTAGGGTATTGGGTGACAGCTACTCACCCCGCAGTATTCCTCGTCGTTGAACACCTGCGGCGGCAGCGGGGAGCGCGGGTTGGGGTCGCTCACTGTGCCTCCGTTGGACTTGGCATTGTTTTGCATGAAATCCTTATCAGATTCCTTCCCAGGTTCCGTTATGTCAATGACATCATATTTGATGTTTTTCGAGTCTAATATCATTAAGACCCGTTGCTGTCTCTTTTTTACCTAAAATAATTATACGTCACGTAACAAAAACAAACACGACGTGAATCAATCGAGTAAAAAGAGGAGAAAAGTGCCCGGCCAACTCAGGAATTTTCTAATATTAATCTTACCTCCTTGTTCCCAGAAATACCACTGATATACACTTTAACAACCATGGTTCAGAAGTAGTGATTTGTACAAGAGAAGTGATACAAAGTGTGAGGAACAAAATACTAACTCAGAAAAATAGGCTTGGCCATTAGACAATCTGTTGTAATAATAATAATTAGAGAAAGAAATGTCAAAATGTGTTTGACAGTTAAGTGTTGCTCATTAAATATTTTATTTGTACCATTTGTCCCGTCGTGATAATATAATACCTCTACTCTAAGTCTTGTTTGATTTACTACTGATTATATTTAATATGGAAGTTTTCTGTACGCCAGTAAGCAAACAAATAGTCCAGTCGTTGTATTGTCATTTTATTAATACATTATTACTCACGGGAGTATTAATATATAACGCATCTTAATAATGTTTTTATGTGTTTCTATTATAACCGATTGAAATAAACGGCTGTGTAGTGTGGAACCTTTTCATTAGAGTATAGTCATTATGATGAGAGTACTAAAACTGACAAAATTAAACAGATTGTAAGAATAAGTACTTTAGTATAACAGCAACACTCGTACTCGTACACTCGTTTTGATACTGCAAAATTATAATAAATTGAAATACTATTACATTTGTAACACGTATAATAGCAATATTCAATTTTATTTTTATACATATAAAAGTAACGTTATTTAAAAAAATGTCTTAATTCATCTGCTGCTGTTTATTATATTAAAAACTAATCAACATTTACGGTTTAGGTCATTGGTTTATTACCCTGCAGCTCGTGAATAGAACACAGACGGTATATCCCACCTGTTTTTATAGGAAACTAAAGACCTCTAGAATAGCGATTAGCAAGAGTGGGAGCTCGATCTGTCCAGACAGCAATTCAGGGAAAGACAACGATAAATGTTGCCGCATGCTGTCGAAAGCGTAGTAAGGCCCGATCAAGACACCTCCTCAAGAGGTGAGCCCAAAGAGGACGCCACACTGCAGGGCACCGGTATTTTGGGAGATTCCAGAGTGCTTTAACAGTGATAAGAAACGTAATGAGGGGTATATTAGTGGATAAAAATTCCATGTAACTTTTGAAATTTCCCATCTCAACTTTTGAAGCTTTTCCCAATTACCAAAAAAAAATATAGGGAATCACATTCCATAAGCTACTAAAGGCAGATTATAATTCCAACGTACAAAATATTACACCTAAATACTTTATTTAAGATGTTTATAAAACTATCTTTGTCAAATTGTTTTGCATCATATCAGAACATTTCAAAAGAATCATAACGAGTAAATCTTTGCGTAATGTTTTTAATACCAAGGTAAGGTTAGACAAATAAAACTCATATTCTTTATAAATAGAAATTTAATCTGTTTGATCATACGCCGTTTCTTCTCTATACATCAAAACAGATTGCAATTGCACTATGACAGCATCCCGTAACACGCAGGCAAGGAATGTGAGGCAGTTGTTTGTATAATTACAATTTGACAGCAACGTAACAAAAAACATACAGCAGAATTTGAAATCGTATCGGCACATTCCCGCGGTAAACTAAATTCAATAAACGCGTATCTTTTTCAAATACCATATGTATACAGATCAAACTAATATTCGCTGAACTAGTGAATTCTACAATTGAGCGCATACTTATGTCATATATAGTACATATTTAGTGAAAATGTATATCTTAACTTTTTATTACTATTTAATCACAGTTAATTGATGTATCATAATTGTTTTTTAAATTATTCGCTGATCGATTTTGACTTAAGGCTTGTCTTATTGATTTAAGACTGTTCACATCAGACTGCTACTATACTTTTTACTATTATAACAACCGTGGGTGTATATATCACATGTCTGCTTCATACTTAGGCCATTCTTGTCAAAAATGTGCTGTATGTGTTACAGCATGGTAAATAACATTCTACATAATTTAAACTATGAACATTACTCTCGACGATGTTCGAACACAATGAATTATGAACTCTTCGAGTGATATAGATAAAGGTGCTTGTTGAAGATCGTGACACAGAGAAAATGCTAGAGTTGCTTAGTATTATGTCCGAAATATAATTGGCTGGAATCCAAACAGCTGCTAGTAATAACAGACAAAACAAATAGTAGTGTTGTGATGCGATATAATATTGGCCGCATGTCGTAAGGGTAATTGCAACATTAAAAATATATTAGAAATATCTGATTACAAAAAAAAAACGGAATGTAATTAATATTTGTTACTATTTGAAACTCTATCTATCATTTTTATACAAAATAAAAAAATATATAAATTAAATACAAGTTTTATAAAATTATAATAAAATAAAAACATCTAAAATTAATCAGTACATTAATATAATCACGATTTTTTATTATTGATAAGGACGCTCATGAATCATATAAAAGTAATAGATAATCCAGTTATTTAAGTGAACAATGATACATAATATAATAATTTTGTGCATAACACTAATATTAACCTTTTCATATATTCCACCTCATCACTTGGGAGATCGGTTCGCTGAGTCCGTGGCCAGTGTGTTTCACTTTCCCTCCACCACACCGCAGGGCGAAAAAATGTCAAGCACCAAAAATAACGCTTCATTCGAGCTTAAAACAAAAAACCACGTCTATAACACTCGCGCGGGCGTCCGCGGCCGCACCGCGCCACACTGCACCGGCATACCTTTACTTGCAAGATTCGCAACATTATAAACATACAAATATTTACATTGTTAACGGTTGATGCGGTTCACCAATGAAAATAGAATTTCATTGGCTCCTTAAATTAAAAATTATCATATACATACACACGTCAATCGTCATCGTCTTTATCAGAATACGATAGATAAATAAATCTGAATAACTTAATTCCACCCCTTTTCAATACAATACATGGAAGGGCGCTTCACAATCATATTTAATTAACATTTAATTTTAATTTAAACACTATCTCTTAACGGTACACGAGTTTCGCATTTACACCTAGCATCAGTAAAGTGACATCATAAAAAATCGCATATCACTGTAGCGATTTGGCGAGCAAACAAAGGGTTTCTTTGTAACGTTGACAATATTAGGGTGCGGCTGCACCGAGTGAGAAGCGAAGCTACGGTAAGGCTCTGCGCACACTGCGACCTTTTTCACCGCACATTTTCCGACTGAAGGTGCTAGTATCGTGTCGAAATTGAATTCCCTGTGTTCATAGGATTCGATTAGACCCTAAACTGTCGCTGTAGGAGTAGGGCCATGCCGCGCTGAATACAGTTCTGCTGAGGGCTATCCCGTCGCAGTCATCAGGTTGTTATTAAAACGTATTATGAATTCCTATGGTCCAACTCTGGTGTGAGAGCTACGGGGCATAACCCCCCCCCCCCCCCCCCCCCCCCCCCCCCCCCCCCCCCCCCCCCCCCCCCCCCCCCCCCCCCCCCCCCCCCCC
>DWQT01003426.1:0-12516 GCA_018244895.1 Myscelus amystis hages | reverse complement strand
GTGTGCATGAAGAGAGTGATGGATGTGGATGAAGCGCGACAGGTTTGTGAGGACAGAGATATTTGGCACTCAGTGCCCTGCCTATACTGGTAGGAACCTGGCGTGATGGTTATGTATGAATAATATTAAGTATGGATAATGTAGTAATCCTCTTTAAGTATCTCCCATTCAATATCACTAAGAATAATAAATAAGTACGTCGGTACGTGGGTCTTATGAGATAAAGAATTGTGATCTTTGTACGAGCGATCTGCTTTCAATTGTACCGTTAGCAATACTGGCGATGCCTGCAAAAAGTACCTACGCTATCTCGCTGGAGATACGATCTGTATTGTTGAAGGCTGTGCTGAAGGCTCTATTGATGGCAAAATGTTGAAAAATTAGAAGCTATGGTTTTTTTACTTAAATTTAATCGTTCTTTTTATAATTACTGTGATTAATTTTTATTGTTCATATTTTTGATTATTACGGGTAATTATTATGAAAAATAGCAATTTAAGAACAATGGAATTTTTACGTAATTAGTAAAATTTCAAAAATGTCAAAATTAATAGTTGTTATTATGTTTCTTATACCGACGTTATTCGAAATTTTAAATAAATAACCCCTTTGATCGTGCCTGCCTTATTTCACTTAGAGGTTGATTTTAAACAAGTATTCCAAGCAAATTGAATCCTTTTTAGGTTCAAGATCTCATTTTTGAATTTCACCAAAATCTGTTAGCGATATTCAAAATCTTAAAACAGTCCCACTAGTACATTGACAATGTTAGTATAGACTCAATCAAACGAAGCTTACTTTCAATTTTTCTTTGACAACGAAGTTACCTAGAAAACAGGGCACAGAGCCTGCAGTGAGGGCCAAGGTAAAAGTTGATACAATAAGCGATGTCAACGCACTTAAAAACAAAGAAAGAGGCAGCTGGGCGCAGTTGGTTCATGCTTTATTCAAGCGCATTTCTAAAGGCTTTATGACCGATGTTCTTGACTTGATAAACTTTGTAACGTTAAAATGAGAGGCTTTCACTTGGCTACATCCTTTGCGTGTACTCCTGTATATACGGAAAGCCTGACGCATACTTCACCCTGTTCCAATTAAGAATAGGGAAGATGTGTTCTCTCATTGTCTCTGATTTGATTTCAAATTAGGCAATTGAATGTTTTATGCCTGTGCCATGGTAACCGGACAGCTGATAAATATAGAAGAAACAAAACACGATTACAAAATCAAAAAATTCTTAAAGACAAAACTAAAAAAAATACAATGTGAGAACGATGAAGACTTTTTTTTAATTTAGCTATAGGCTCGCGTTTGACTGCTATCCTACCTGATGGAAAGCAATAATATTAATAATTACCTTTCTTAGTTATCTGTAGTACGAATCTGCTTTACTTTTCACCAGCTTTCCTATCGAGAGCGAGGGAAGTGCGTGACTGACACCCGTGAAATTGATACGCCACGTTCCAGAATTCCCGATGCCGGGAACCGAGCTATTCCGGCTACATCGGACTAAAGGAGACTATCCATTATCCCGAATAACTGCAAATATAAATGTCCTTTATCATACTGCAAAAAAAAGCAGGTATAATACCTTATTAAAAGAAATAGGTGATTGTCTCACATATTGTGTAAGTGAGTTAACGAATTTTGGAAATTGCACTTCTGGTATAGGCCCTTAATAGAGTTGACTGCTGGTAGACATTTTGTAGGAAAATTCATCATTTTAAAATTTTGATACTAAGCCTTAAAATCACATTCTTAGTTAATAAAGCTTGAACGATCTTAAAGTGCTAATGAAACGATCTTAAAGTCCTAATGAAAAGTCCACAATCAATCACAATCGGGTCACTGCACAATACAACAAAAAAAAAAACAAAAAAACCACCCACAGTGTGTCCAGACCTCACACTGTAACCCTAGCCGGCGCCACACAAAAGGAAATACAAAATTAAGACTCGCGCCTGCTATAAATAGCCCGTTATGGCAGACGCCACCAGATAGATTAATTGACAATGTAATTGTAGGGATTTGGACGGAGATCGCCGTAGAAAATGCAAGGGCTAATTAAGGGATCTTCCTTTAACTTCACACAAAGCTTAACTGGTTACTGGTAACCAGACTGCTGATAAACTATACCTGTATAAAGATTTTCTATTCGTAATTATATTTCATGACTGTACAAGATCCAAAAGAAATAGTCATGCTTATATGCTTACTTATGTGTAATATTATGTGGGAGTCAGTTTCCTTGATTATTGGACATAGGCATCAGGAGCTGGTGCAGCGCTATGGAAACCGCATCAAATACAATACCTTAGCCATAGTTTTGATAAATACAGCAGAGAACAGTTTCTTTCAGTTATAACCAGTTTTTTCTAGTTTTAACCAGTTTTTTCCGGATCTATTTAGTACTCGAGTCATTCAAAAACGTAGCGGTGTATTAATCGCCACCGTTATTTGTATCACTTGTATTTACATACGGCTACATTTTCTATTCGCAAGTTCAAGTATGTATATAACTGGAACACTCGCGGTCATTTAAATGCTATCAAGACCCACGCGGCCCCATTGACGCATTGCCAAAACAAGTACCTAAATGTATTCTCACAAAAATTAAATATCTGTTTCATTTGGAGACGACGTTGGCGAGGGGGTTAAAAGACACCGTACAAGCTTAGAGATAAGAGAGAGAGAGATGAAAGAGAGAGAGAGAGATGCCAGGTCATGTGGGATTTTTACCTAATCCCTGGTGGCCGAAGCCTCTCGAAGCCGAAGAGTATCGAAAAGGCACTGGTCTTCTACATGCCTTTGGCAGCCTATCTCGTCATCAGCACCAACTAATAATCCAGCACAAACTAGTACGGATATCATAACGGACAGTGCAATAAGGAATATCATTTGCAATATTCTATTAACAGTGACACTATCGAGATTGATATATCTGATAATCTATGCGCTCTAGCGAGCGGTGTCGAGATTGCTCGCGTCCAGTGTAGAGCAAGCGAGACAGATGCGATTCGACACTTTTAAACGATAGCATATTGTTTTAGCACCGCATGTTGGATATAGATTTAAAAAAGTTTGATTTAATAATGGCCTTTCATACAAAATATTGGCAGTAGAAAAATCTAATCATAAATGTAAATTACATACTTATAGATATTTTTATGACACGCAGACAAGAAATTCATCATGTTCATCGCGAAAAATTGTGCTCTAGATGGGAATCGAACTTGTAGAGCGAGGAATCAGCTTGCTTCCAAAAAATATTATAATATTATGTGTTCTCGTACAATAAAGAGCGTATCACTTGTGCAATCCTACTAATATTATAAATTCCAAAGTTTGTGAGTATGTATGTATGGATGTTTGTTACTCTTTCACGCAAATACTACTGAACCGATTACGATGAAATTTGTTATGTACCTAGCTGAAGATCCAGAATAAGACATAGGCTACTTTTTATCGCGGAGTTCAAGAGGGATCGGGATTTACACGGGAATAACGAGAATTTGTTTTGTCGTAAGGCGATTTCATTTACTAGCCGAAATTCGCCGGCTAGCCGGGTGCTTGTACAATATTATGCAATGGAATGCTTTGTTGTAAATATAATTAGTTTTACAATTTCATAGCGTCTGTACAGCGTTGACCTCTAATTTGATAATTACGTTTACGACGATATACTGTGCAAAAAGATCTTAAAACTATTTTTCTTACTCTTTATACTACTATACTATCTTTATATTGATATTTATTAAAATCGATTCGTCAATTTTAACATGAAAACTGACATTTTGACAGGATTGCTTACGGATTCCTAATATCTGTATGAATTCACTACTTAAAAATCAATACATACTGAGCTCTACAACCACGCTTACTCCATTGCAGATGTTAGAGATACACCGAAAGATAAATGAAATTCTGAAATTTTGTGGACAGGTTATTTATATTGCGTAAGTGGGGAAGGATGGAGTATTGGGAATTTCAAACGGAAGGGGTGAAATAGGGGTAGAAAGATTGTACGAAAATTCCCCGGTTTCGAAGTTAGGCACCTGAAATTCGTTTCACGCTCTTGATGCATGCAAAAATGTGCTTGTGTGTTTGTGTTTTTGGCAAATCATAAGCAAATTTTCTATAACACATTACTTTAGAGACGTTTAAATGTACGCTACATTAAAACAGAATTATTGAAAGTTAATATCATTCCTCCGGTACCAGATGTCACGGGTGAAAAACGTTAGGTCGTGATAAAAAATATATTTCAAAAGCCTAACCGGTGTTCTTATTTTGTGTCTCTTCGTCTAATGTCATTGGCTGGCCGCCAGATTTTTCCCAACACCGCTAGCATGTCGTAAACAAGTCTATCTCATACGACATTATGATATTTTTTTGATATTTTTTTTTCGAGCTGTCGCCTCGTGTGCATTGAGTTGCTGATGCGAGCAGGAAGTTCCTTATTTCTAAACATTATTTTCTAATATAAATTTGGAAATGGGAAAAGGAATACAGTATGGAAATTCCCATACAATTTCATATTACAATAAAAAGTTATTAAACAATGCTGAATGCTTTGGTAATAATTGTTATTCTTTGTTGTTTGTATTACACTGGTGATTGATATTAATTGGAATATATGTATATATAAATTATAACCTTTTAAATAACCGGATAAAAAACATTGTATTACATGCGTTATTTTCATAGATTTTCAATACTAATTATTGCACAAGAGGCACTCAAGTCGTTCTGTACAAGAAATATTTCGAATAAGTAAATTAAACATGATGGAACTTGAGTCCTAAATATAATAAACAAAACACGACTATACCACAATAAAACAACGTTAGTGTAAGTTACATTAACATTAAACAGTATACTTACAAAAACGCAAAGTATATTATTAGATTGCTGATTTAATCAGAATCATTTCATTTAACAAAGGTAAGTATAATTGGTTTGTAAACTTGGGACTAACACAAAGAAAGTTATAACGGACTTGTCAGGAAAAACTGACGGTCGTAATTAAGGTATAATTTACTAAATCCAGGCTAATCCAGACTCAATGTCGAATTGTGAAATTTATTTTAATTAAATTAATTATCTTGATTGCTTTTTTGTAAGAAAGTTGTGAAAAAAGCGTTGCTTACGCTAGTATTATTCTTCTAGATATTATTATTTCTTTTTAATAATCTGAAGTCTTAATTATCTGCAGGTTTTATTAATATATTAACAGGATAATGATGATTCACTCAGTGCGTTTATTTCTCACTAGTACGGTATTTTCCAAAAATCAAAAAAATTCAAATAACGAGCTACGCGTACTGTTACACCTAGGCGTTGCACCTCTTCCCGCTGACTCCAATCCTGCACCCTCAGCAATCCTAGACCGCTAATCTCCTCCATCTCCTCATTCCCTCAGTCTCCTTCGATCATCCGAGCCAGACGGTCGCGTTAGAAATCAAATCGAATTCGTTTTATTTCCTATTTATTTTTTTAAAAAGGGATTTGTAGATTTGTTTAACAGTACCTATGCAAGTATTTTATCAAAATCGTTCGAGACGATTCGCAGATATTATGTATGTGTGTTACATAATTGCGTTTTATAGTACCAGGTAGTGCTTGGGCTGTGCGTTCGTTTTTACAGCCCGCGTGTAAGAATGTGGAAACGACCTTCCATCTGAAGTATTCCCGGGGCGCTACGACGTGAAGATCTTCGAGAAAGGCTTGAAAGAGTTCTTTATTAAACGCATTGGCAACTGCTTTAGTGCTGCACATGACTATAAGCGACCGTGGTCACCTGCCATTAGGTAGCCTGTCTGCCTTTTTGTTGAACTGAATTATAAAAAAAGATACTTTTTCGAAAAACAAAAACAATCAAGTACAGATTGACTGTGACATTGTTGTTTATAACATGGCGAATTAAAAAGGTCCTAAACAACAATTATGAATATAATCGCTGACTACAAATTATCTTTGAAATGAAATATAAATTATTCAATTGACGTCTAATTACTTACAACATTTTGGTTACTTATTTAAGTAAAGATAATATACAAGATAAAAGGAACATAAGCAAATCGAAATTAAACAATAATAAGTGTTTTCTTTTATTAATTTTTTTTCTTCGAAATAATTTACGATCGTAATACCTTTTTTGACCTTGCTTGAACTTGTTTACAAAGTTGTATGAAAGTTGCGTGTTCAATTTGAAATGTAGTCAATCTTGCCTCTGTAAAGGACGCTTTGGTTGATTAAACTTGTCATGGAGCAATAAAATAATTGTTACTACATAAATATTGGGAATTGGATACAGGGGGGCCATTTGACCCCAAAATAAGCAGAATCTGTACTCTAATAAACAGCTGATAAATGTAGATAAGAATATTTTATATACACGTACTTACCGATATAGATCATATTATACACGTAAGCATAGAACTTTTGGTGGAATTTGAACTCCAAACCACCTGTTAAGCAGTAAAACTAATCACTAGAACATGTCTCTATAGATACTTTGAGTATCAATACAAGTTGTAAACACTGAAAAGTTATCTGCTAACAACTTGATAGCACATTTATTTTGATCATTTACACAATTCGGTGAAATTGTTTCAAATCCCATTAAAAAAACATGAAAAAAGGAAATTTGCCACAAAATGTAAACTTATAAATAACCATTTCAATATCCGGCGTTTTTGAGTTGTCAACATATTCAATGTCAATTGTATTAGCTCAAGTACATGACAGTTGTCTTTATGGAGGAAATGAACTGTAATAATATTATGAAAATTGTCTCTGAATATCCCGTCTCCTAACCGAATTATCACAAGAATTCATCAACATTAATTTTATTCACATATCCGCAAACGTTCAATGTCACAATTTCGTGATTATCTTTGATAATTAATTTTACTAATATGAAAAATTATGAATACATTATATTTTTGTGTATTTAATTTTTTTTGATATTCAGCCAGATCATTCAATAACAAGTTGTTTGTAAATAAGCGAATCATCTTACTCATACGACTTATCTTGTAAAATTAATTATTTATGCTAGTTAAAATCGTTTCATTGAGTAAAGTATGGTGTATAGATAAAAATTCGTAAGTAATATTTTTTAATTATTTCCTCATTAATAGCCGTCGTGAACATGCCTATTGGTTTAGTAGTTAGAGACTCATTCAGGGGTCATAGGTTCAATTTTCAGTAGGACAAACATTCGTTTGATGATCACATTTGCTTATTCTTCCGTTGTTGCCCCTAATTTCATGATCATTGCAATTAACTAAAAAAACATACAAGAAGAGATATAATATCGTACAATTCAACTTATTTGTCGACGGCGTGTATATTTTTATGTTTTCTAAGTCAATCGTACGACATTATTGGGAGAGCAAATATTGTGACCGTACGTAATACTGTGTGAAGAGTGTCAATTCGTACTGTGAATATAGCACATGTATTAATTCAAAATGAATTTAATACGATGTTTATTAACTCCGCACGACGGTACACTAAATATTTACTGCGCGAGCGCAAACAAATTTGCTTTGCACTATAATAGCATTTTTATACATGTCGACAATCCTTGTCCTTGAAAAGTCCTAGGGGCAATCGCAGGCGTTCTGCCACGTAGTTGGTAGTACCTACCGACAACAGTATTGTTTACGGTTAACACAACTTTACTTGAGTTTATTATGTATCAAGAAAATCAAAAAGAAAAACCATGCTCGATAATTTCCACATAATAAACTACATAAGAAGCTTCTTATTATTTCGAAACGAGAGCTCTAAGCTAATTTCGTTTTCAATTGAAAAAGTAACAGTAATCTTCGTATAGTAAAAGATATCATTTGATATTTCGCAGATTGTATAACTAGTAAATTTTATCTCTATGTAGATCTCAAGAATTAAAACCTCCGCTATTAACGTTTCTATAAAGGGATTATTTGATAGGTTTAAGATAAAAGGTGTATAAATATTATATGAACTTCTTAAACATTCAAAGTCGTATTTTTTTATTCGCCCTCTGTATAATTTGTAGTTTATTTACCTACTATCTACTACGAATGCGTATGTACATACCAAGTTGGTATACTAGTTATCTTTTGAATTATTAAGTTTAAATAGCCTTTGTGATTGCTATCTTATTATTTGTATTGCACATAACGATGTGGTTAAATTATTTAAAATTCAAGTGTGTAATTAAAGACAAGTTAAGTTTTTTCTTAATAGCCATTTCGTATTTCCAACACAATCAACTTTTTCATAATCGTTTTAGTTTAAAAGAAACCGCTACACTCAGTATCACAGTGAAGAATAAAAAAATTAAAATGGTAAGTTTATGCGAAGCGTGTGTTGGGTTGCCGGGCAACGCGTCACAGCGGCAAGATGGCGCGGATGACGTCAGCCCGGGAGAGGAACGGAGGGGGCAAGGTCTCGTGGCCGAGCGTGTCACTTCCCAATGAAAAAGAGGCCTGAGACCCGAAAAGAAGGTTGTCCTTGAAGCGTTCTCGCGGAAGGCAAAAGTATTAAGTAAACAATTTTGTTTGTTACACGAAAATCAAGAAAAATCTACAGTGCGCGCCGCTCGCAAGGGCCACGATCGCGTGATGGGACGTGACAGGCGCGGCGCACTCGGCTTGTTAGCTTTTCGAGTGTCATCGCGGAACCGTTTGACCTATGTCAAGTTCAGTGAAAGCGAAACTTGTCGTTCCATTCCGCACCATTTGTGAATTCAATCTGCGGGCTTTGCCAAGTTATTGGCAGCTATCGGAACTGCGAGCGGCACAATTGAGTAAACAGACCACAGAGAAAAGTAAATAGTAACAGCGTTCTCAGTAAATACGGGTTTCGATGTTTATTCACTTAGAATGTTGTACTTTATTACATAATTACATTACCAGCCAAAGGTCTGCTCGTTAGAAAGTGTTTCCATATCGCTTCATTATACGAACGTATGATTCATCCGATGTTGTTTATATTAGGTGCATACAAGTTTGTTGTGCGATTAACAAAATGTAAAGCGTGGCGAATATTAACGCGTTGTGTGTACGCAGAGCATATTGTTAATTAGCCGATTAAAAAATCGTACAGTTGATCGTAGTAGTCCGGCGGCCGAGAAGCGATGACAATTGAGCGTGACGTCACCGACCAACACAACCACAGGCGCGGTATTGATAAGGAAACCGCAATGTACCCGCGCGCTAGTGTGAGTGCGCAATGATTACGTTCGATGTTCACGTACACTTTGCTCTCAGTTTTCTAACCGCGTTATCTAGAACCAATATTGTTATAATAACTGCGTTTAATAATAAAGATGCTTGCGTTGAGAACTCTGAGCACTTGTGACGGCGATTGTACACGTTGAATGTATATTTTTAATTATTCCAATATCGGCAGGCAATATTCGGCAGGTTTGTAAGGACAGAGATATTTGGCACTCGGTGCTTTTTGCCTACCCCGTTAGGGACCCGGCGTAATGGTTATGTATGTATGTAGATATTCGGCTTTTCCCAATAACTATCTTATAAATATTCGCCTCACTTATCGCTTTCTGACTTAACTAGAAATGTTTTGTTCGCGCACTAAAAACTCTTTTATGAAAAATATATAACATTTTAAACTATACACATCATTTTCTTCTTTGGAATAGAATTATAATTACCTGTTTGTAGAATAGTTATTAAAATGGCGTTTTGTGAATAACCATTGTAAAGTCTGAAAATTTTATAGGACGAAAAATCTATTTTAATTTTACAATGAATTGTAATTTTTTTCGTGAAATATTATAAAATGTCAATGGTACAAAAAAAAACGAGAAGTAGTTAAAACAATATATTTCGATTCAATAAGAAAATGAGTTCAAATAAACGCAATACGTAGAGATGCTTTTCATCGGTCTACTGAAATATATAAAGTGTCATCTCTCACAGTAGAGCGCAGACACTGCAGTAAGTAGAGTGAGGCGGAGCATTGCGCAAATAAATATTTAAATGTCTACTTTTACTCTTGTTTCAGTTCGCACTTATTGGTCGCTAGTTATTATTATTGACAGATTACTGAATCATATTCACTTATCAGTTTAGCTGTAGCTTAATTAATAGAGACTTAATGCCATCGCTTTTAAACTCGCTTGAAAACACTCATGTAAACAGTAGAGGTATGGCCTATTTCTAATCATATAGAGTATCTATTGATTCAGTGGATTGAACATAAGTCGGGGTTGAATTTGGATTCCAACCGAAACAAATATTTGTGTGTTGAACACGAATATTTATTATGTGTGGTTGTAACATTATCTATATAGGTATGAGACATAAATATATGTAGTTTATCAGTTATCTCGTTGTTATAATAGGCTTTATGCTTTTCGGAATACGATGGCTCTCTATTAAGTCGTACCAAAATTATTACCAAGTAATTCTTCTATTAGGATTACGATTTACAAGATACGTAAAACCGTGTAGGTATTTTATAGTGCCAGTAGGAGTGTTAATTGGTCTGTTAGATCTTTTTAGATGTTTTAAGATCTACAACATTAACCATTGTTACTTGAGGACGTCAATTGAGACCTACTTCAAGTAACCTCCAAAGCACGGAAATGTTCGTGAATATCTAGTTCACCCATGTAAGCGCTGACCGTGCTCGGTTTAGCTTACTTTTACAGATCGTTTCGCAACCAAATCACCGCTATGATCCTTTCCTGAATAATAACACATTTGTTATTTTAAAAAATGTATATTTAACGGCGGTCTAGTCACCATCGTATAGTTTGTTTCCACTTTGGGATCCCAGTGTGTGTGTGTGTGTGAGTAGTAGACAGTAATACATTGAATAAATATGAAGAAAACTGCAAGGTCAAGAAACTGTGGTGGCGCCGTATGAAATATGCAGTTCTGCGGCCGCCCATGAATTATGTGTTAGGTTAGACTTGAAATTGTTTGTATCTAAATGGCGATGTGGCTCGCAAGACGTCGAGTGATGAAGTTTATTTCGGAGAGCTACTTCACTACGATGAATATGAGAGGAAGATAGAGCAAGGGTAACTCTAGTAGACAAAGGTAAACTAGTTGAAAGACGGCAGCAAAGTAGTCTCTGAAATCCTTAGTCTATGCCTACCCCTATGGAAATAGTGACTGTATATAAATAATGAAAAATAGAGAACTCTATCTAGTATTAAAATAGAGTAATATAATTTCATATAGGCATTTTATGTCTTGTTTATACAATGTTCGTTTAGCGCGTGAGATGATAAGACCTATTAAAACGTGGTTATGGATTTCAAAAGTAATAGGTAATAGCATAATATTAATTTTATGTTTACAACTTACGTCGTCTTCAAGCTTTATCATTTAAATACTGAAATTTTAAAGATTTGGAGGATTTAAATTTATGAAACGAATGTAATTTGGAAAAATCAGAAGTGCGTGCGAGTTTTGAACCCAGACCGGAATGAGAGACTGAAATCCAAACCGCTAAGCCTATCACCCGTTCCAATCATAAGCACAATGTACTTCGTTTCCTATTTAACCTCGAATCGACACAATTAAATCGATCGAGACTTTTTCAATTCTTCAGTTTGCGTTTTTGTTTACGAACGATCGTATTTAATTAAAGAATTTTGTATTTATGTTTTCTTTGCGGTTTTCCCGAGATTTTTTCTCAACGCAAAACATTTCAATTACACCATTGTGTTCGGTAAGCCTTTGTTTACGTTAAGAATTGGTTTCGTTTGATTTCCTCGTACGGTTCTACATAGTTGGTTTGCCATGTTAACTACAACTACATATATCATACATTACAGACAATTTACATTGCTGAAAAATATTCTATTAGCTTTAAGTTTTCCATGAAAATATAATAAGTAAACTATTATGAAGTGGCCGAATTCTGGCAAGCAAGAATTCTATTTTATGCAATGGCAACAACTCTCTTTCGTCTCTCACTCTCTCTATTTCTCTCTCTCTCTCTCCCTCTATCTATCTCTCGCTTCTTAATAGCGAGTGTAACCCTTAAGCATTTACAAATATTTGTTTCATTGAATCGCGCCTCGTTTCTCAACGAAGGTTACACGCGGCCCTTGTGATAACAGCTTCTGATATTCTATGTTCACAATAGATACATTTACGTGCTGTGCGGTATGTAATTTGTACCCGAGATAATATAATTATTCCTTGGCAGGATGCGGTTGTCGCGTTGGCAGTGTATCTCCGAATAATGAGACATGTACTGGCGGTGCCGTCAGATGGGGCGATAAATTAACATTACCGATAAGGTGTCAGGTCAGCCCTTTGTTGCGTACGTCGACGTGGATTGTCAAACCCGTGGTTCCTCTTCACATGCTAATCGGGGCGAGGTGGCGCCAGATACGATGCTATCGCGGCGACGCTGGCTGCGAAGCCTTTTACAGATTCAACATCTGTAAGGCACTTTGTCTTGCCAGCGGCAACAAGGTAATAACGAGGTCGTGTAATACATAGCTAGTGGAATATATATAAGTAACTACGT
>DWQT01003425.1:0-12516 GCA_018244895.1 Myscelus amystis hages | reverse complement strand
AATATATTACAATTACATAAATATAATTTATAAAATACTAAATGAAACTTTCTTACGAACAATTCTAAATCAATTCTATATGATCTATTGATATCGCATTTTTACATCTTCATAGAATATTTCAATTATATGTATTCATATTTAATATACTAATTTACAACACATTGCAAACCTACGAGTATGTACATAAAATTAAATTTCCATTTTATTCAGTGTTATGTTTGCAAATAATAAATTAACTTCAATTAAAAGTTAATATCATTTAAAAACAATAATTGTAAAACTTTTAGTTTTTATTGATAATGTACCAAATAAATAAACAAATATCTCATAAACATACTTAAATAAAATGTTTACATAAATACAATTTACGAAGACGGCGCCAACTCGCGACTATACGAACAACCGCCAGAAGATACGGCTTATCAAAACTTTTAACTAACGTTTCAAAACTTGTGCGAAAGCGATAAAAATCACTTACCCCGTCACTTTCCACACCGCATTTCACTTTGCACTATCGGAAATCGAACCCCGGACCGCACACTTCACTCGTCCTTCAAAGGATCACTTCATTACGACACTTCACTGCACTCGCGATGTTTCGGGCGGACGGAACGCAGCCTCGCGGCAGTCGACACAGCCGCTATCTGACCCCCACCCTGGCCCGGAGGCTCTATAGACGCATGCGTAGAAAATAAGAATATAAATTCCGTATTCTGTGCCCGCGATTTGTGTCAGTGCTGGCGGATGTGTCGGAAATTTTCTGGTTCAGAAATCAATGGCTAAACAGTTTTTTTTTAGCCGCCGAAACCGAAATCTTCGATCAAAGTACGTTAAAGTACTACAATTGATTGATTCAACAGTCATTTCCTACTCAAACATATAGCGTTACATTTGGAAAATGAAAATTTCTTATCAGCGCATCTCAGTTCTTAAATGAGGGCATTGAATTGCTTGAAAAGAAAAACAATTCAATAACACAACATATAATATGTTGTATCACTTGACATATTTCCCAAAAGCTACCCCTAATGACATATCTCATTATGATCCCGCGAATCACATTCGTTTTTAATGACACTTAAACTAAGGCGTGATTCGTTAAAAAACTGAAATTATAATTATATTTTTAATATCAGATGATTAATAAAAACAGTGTACAGCTTCGGGAGAATCATCTAGGTGTTTAATTTATTTAATCACTAACTCGTATGTATGTACATGTTTTAGAGGCGTTCAATAAGCTTTCTAATTTAGTCTTGTACGTGGTGACTGATTCGAATAGGGTTTGCAGTCGTTAGGAAAGAATAAAGTTATTTAGTTACAAAAAAATACTTTATTTATCAATGATATGCCTTAAGTTAAAATCGTAATGCTATTAAATGAACTACACAATAGGAATATACTGTTTTCAAGACAATATATTTAACGTTCTTCGGCTTCCAGATATTGAAGTTACTAACAAGCTCTTGCTAAGCTATTGAGCATGATATTTATATAAAAAAAACGTTAACAGCATAAGGAAACTGCAATCATCTTTACATAGTCTAAAAACTGTCGCTTTCGCTTCCTGTCCCTATGTATGCGTAGATCTTTAAGACTACGCGACGGATTACCATGCGGTTTTTTTTAAATAGGTAGAGCCGTTCAAGAGGAAAGTTTATATGTATAACTAGCTTTTGCCCGCGGCTTCGTCCGCGTTACAAATCGGAGTAAAACTACGTTAAGCGTCGCCAATGATAATTGGATTTGAACATTTTATTCTCGAAGAAAACTTACATCACTTACATAAGAATCAATTTTACAAGTTGTCTTAAATGACCTCGTGACTTACAATAATCATTGTTTTAATAAAAACTGCTTAAATATAACGAGGTAACTTTTAAGGGCGAAACGTATACAATCGTTCCGCCGCGTGGCAATTACGTATAAAATACATCAATGACATCTAAATGACGCTAGGCGTTACCCGAGAGCGGACGCGAGCGAAAGTTACGATTTTGTTTTGTGTCACTTCGCACCCTTATAAAGGTTTTTAGCACATTCGTATGTAAATTTGGCAATTCCGTTAAGTACGGCGCAGCGACGCTACGCGAGATTCACGAAGAATGGCTAAGCCAGTGTTCTATTCACAGGATCCAGTCGACATTTGTTGCCCGCGACTTCGACCGCGTGGTTATGAAGATATGCATTACTACTAAGTTGTTTAACGCAAATTATAGTTTACCAACACAGATCATTTTTAATTGTAATCGAGCACATATGTACCTATTTTCATTCGTCTAAGTCTAGAATTGAAAAAATTCCATCCAAACTTCACCCTCCCATTTCACCCCCTTAGGGGTTGAATTTCATAAAATCCCGTCTAAGTGAGCACTAACGTCCTTAAAAGAACCCGCATGCAAAATTAGAAACTCCTAGCACTTGTAGTTTCTGAGATTTCGGGCTGAGTGAGTGAGTGACCTTTTCCTTTTGTATATATATCGATGAGAGTAACACATTAACAGGCAAATAGAAGTGGCCAGTAACTACAATCAACCTGTAACAGGGCTTAAGAATGACTGTTATTGTGAATTCATTTAGTAGATGTTAATAAGACTTTTTTGGATATAATATTGGTCGACCTGGACCGAATCTCCTGTCATAGTTACTGAGTTTAAGAGGGTCTACTACGCAATGTATGTGCGGATTAGTAGACTTTACACACCTTAAAAAATATTAAACACTCCTCAGAATGGGAGGCTGAACTGTTTTTTTAAAGCACTGTTTTTTTTTCTTATAATACTTAGTTGGTCAGTATACTTAGTAACAGGACTGCAAGATTCAGTTAGTTATATTCTTTTATATTTGTTTAAGTCCAGAAAATATTAATTGGTATCCACGCCATTAGAAGTGGGTCACAGATGGGTTACTACTATTGAGAACTGAAATACTTTCTCCGCCCGAATTACTTATTCCACGAGTGATTTCGGGCCAAACTTTATAATTATGTGTCTCATTAGAGTTTTCTTTATCCTTTTTGGTGCTCGCCTATTTTATATCTACCATTTTGTTATTTTTACTTTTTATCTATAAGTAGGTATACAAGAAAGACGTAAAGAATATTTGTTTGGAGTCTTAAAATTATTTTGTCAAATTCCTTATTTAAATATCGTATAATATATCCTTAGGGCGCCGACAAATCGTAATTTCAACGTAATTCAAACGGTAAACGGTAGATGGCGCTACCAGAAGCCTGTATCTGTACGTAACTAAATTTTAACTTATTTCTTAATGAGCCAGTGTTCCGTTAGCATGCGACGTGTCTACTTACAACACTTTTCTATTGTGCTGTTCGAGTGTATGATAGTTGTTCTGCTATCAATCTGCTTCTGTACTGGATTCTTTTAATAAAATCATTGTATATCATACAATGTTTGCGGATAACTTTAACGTGAACATAATAACCGTGATTTTACTTTAGTAATTATTGCATTTGTTTTCTTTTCAGAAATGAAGATGGAACGTTGAGGCTTGCTAATAAGAATCTTGCGAACCTCGAAAAGGATTTTCTGTATCATCTGGGTTTTGACACACAGAGTCACAATCTACCGGCCCTATTCGGTGATATCAAGGTACTTTATTATTATTATAAAATCACATTAGCTCCTTAACGAAGTAAAAGTATTAACGAAAGTCCCATTTATATATTATACCACGAGTATTTTTTTCTTAATTTTGTAAATGGTTTTGTTATTGATCGCCAGCATTAGGCTTAGGCGAGTCGCTACGCTATGACCAATGTGAACAGCAACCAGATCTAAGGTAACTCTAATAGACAACCGCGTGTGACCGTTTTGTTGAAAGTACGAGTAGAAGACGCCAAAATCTTAATCAGTTCGTTCCTTCGTTTGTATAGTTTATTTGTCGTAAACTTCCAATTGTAAACCATTTCCAAAGCGTACACTTTTCGTCATCTATGTAATACTAATAATATAAAGCTGAAGAGTTTGTTTGATTGTTTGAACGCGCTAATCTCAAGAAATATAGGTCCGATTTGAAAAATTCTTTCAGTGTTAGATAGCTCATTTATCGAGGAAGGCTATAGGATATATAACATCACGCTAAATCGAATAGGAGAGGAGCAGCAATAAAAAGTATTACGACATCGGCAAAATCATTTATAGGGCTAAGCAACGTTTGCCGGGTCAGCTAGTATACCAATTATAATGAAATGTACCCACGCTGAAGCTGTTCTAAATTCAGCAATTGATGGGACAATTGAAGTAAATCGAGGCCGATTTAACAAGATACGGGTTACTGCTTGACCTAAAAGTTTTAAGCCCTCTCGGAAGTGCCTCAACAATGCTTAAAAGCATATTCAGAGGGACGTCGACTCAATATGAGCTCCAATTTGATTCTATCCCATGTGTGTACATCTATTGAAGTTTCAATTGCGAGGATATATGAATACGAATGACATTACGAAAGACATTAAGTCCGATAATACGATTTGATAATATTATTCGAAGGTATTCGTTTAACAACTTTTATTAGAAGTTACCAGAAGTCATTGTTGAAAATTGAGAATTGTTGTAAATGTAGTATTGATTGATGTAGATTTATAGATTGATAAATGAGTAATCAGTAACTAGTGGTTATTTATTTCAGTTTGTATGCATGGGCGGCACGAAACACAGGATGAGAGATTTCGCAAAATACATGGCGCAGGAATTGAAGTTGAAGAAATGCGATTTCACGAATCTGACCAAACGATCGCACAGATACGCAATGTACAAAGTTGGTCCTGTTCTGTCTGTTAGCGTAAGTACTTAATTTTTTTTAATTAAAAAATATGTTTTTAATACCTTCCCTAATTATTAAGCCACTACATAATTAAATTTCTAAGTAATAACTATAATAAATAAAAAGTAATAGCTAAAAGATATACAAACTTATCCTATTTAAATACCATAATTATTTATACTACTTATCTACTACTAATCTAATAGGCACTATGTTAAAATTATCATTACTACCTACCTACTCTGAAGTTGTCTGGAGCTCTAATCTTTACATAGTATAAAATAAAGTCGCTCTTTCTTCCAGTCCCTATGTATGCGTAGATTTTTCAAACTACGCAACGGATTTTGATGCGGTTTTTTTTAATCGATAGACGGGTTTGAGCGGAAGGTTTATATGTATAATAACATCCATTATATAGTAGAGAAATACTGTTATATTTGCGATGTGACGCGCGCGAAGCCACGGGCAAGGGCTAGTTTCAATATAAATGTACCTACTTCATACCTTCATACATACTTCAAATCTTTTAAAGTGTATAACTTTCAAAAATAAATAACAAACGGAGTTGAAGGAAAACGTTTTTAGGAACCTTTAGACCCATCCCAGCTTTATTATGCATTTTAAAGCCTAAAGTTAGTCAACATTTTACCAGTCATTTACATTGTGATCTGTCGTTTCACTACGAACGTGTTAGGGTGATCAATGCACATGTTTAAATCCAGCACGGTACTGAGTTGTTTTTTGCAAATTTCAGCACGGAATTGGTATTCCATCGATGACAGTTCTCATCCAAGAAGTACTGAAGTTGTTACACTACGCCAAAGCGAAGAACCCCATCTTTTTCAGAATAGGCACTAGTGGCGGGCTTAAAATACCCCCCGGATCTGTAGTGATATCATCGTGGGCTATGAATGGCAGTCTACAGAAGTCCTACAATATTGTAAGTAATAAATATGTACATACATCTGTTTATTTAACTTACAAAGATATTGAAAACTGTATTCATATGGAATCTTTGTATTTCACAATTAAAACATTACTATTATTCTTATTATTAATTATTAACGTTTATTTAGCTCGGTGCTTTCTGCCTACCCCATGAGAGACCTGGCGTGATGGTATAATATTAAAAAACATTACTTGTTTTAGTAGTTATGTCCTAATAAAGCATTTTCGCTATATATTTATTAAATTTTTATTTTTAAAATCTTTTCAATTATCTCCAATGCGATAAAGGCTAACTAAATTAAACATACGATACCTTAAGGGCTGTTGAGTTTATATAAAAAGATATAAATGAAAGTAAAAGATTAAGGTACCATACGAGTGATATCTTCATTAACCTCGCAGCGTTGCCGCTGTGAGGTCGATCATTAAATTTAATGAGGCGTATTTATTTGGTTTATTGCCTCACGTTTTAATTCAAGAGTGGGTTTTTATGAAATTTAACTTGTTATTACGTTTAAATCTTTAAATAACATGAGATTAAACATAACAGATTAGTTTCGTTAATCATTAGTACATCTTGACATTAACTGATGTTATTATTGCAACGCTTGGCTTTATATTATAATAATACCCAGGCCCAATAGAACATTAAAACAGTAACGATCTATTGATATCGAAAGATTTGTACCCAAAGATAATCGACCGGTATCATCCAGCGGAGAAGTTTTCCAAGCGATTTCACGGTTTCTACAGCACGTAGAACAGTTTCCAGTTCCTTCTACGGTCGGGTAGAGGTCGTTGACCTTTATGTTAAATGTACAGTTGTGCAGTGTGGTACTCCAGGTCTTCAATAGCTGTCACAGAGCGTTGTGCATATGGTGGTAAGGCGACAGCCATATTACGAGTAATTAAGGACCCGATAAGGAAATACAATGTTCGTTCATTACAGTAATGTATGTATGTGCTAGGTTGTACCGCCCCGCAATATTCAATATTATTTCCCATCGCGTGTTGCAATACGCGTGACGTAAGGTTATTGACCTGTAATGAATGCGTTAAAATTGCTGCAATGAGTTATTTTTATTATCATACTGTAGACTATCGCAAATTTGCGTATGTGTGGGGTTAAAACACACACACGCACACATACTTATACATGTATATATTTACATGTAAGGTTATTTTTTTAAACATTGTTCCTTTTCAGCCTGTACTTGGCAAAATGCGACAAATTCCTTCTTTTTTCGACAAAAGATTGAACCAAGAGATACAGTCCCTTGCCTCGGACCTCGATTTCCACACCTACATTGGCGGCACGATGGCCGCTGATGACTTTTACAGAGGTTTGTGTGGATTTCTTTATTGTGTGCTAAGAAAAGTGTTAAAATTTATTAAAGGTAACAATTTTAACAGGAGTTTATAGAATAATGTCTATGATCAGGTAGGATTTGCTTACATGAATTAATGCGTAAAAATACATACGTTTTTAGTTTATGTTTAAAAATAACACACTTGGAAACTAGCAGTTATTAACAACTATTTATTATGCATGCTTTCGTTTGTACTGAACCCAAATAAAAATATAAACAATAAAAATTTTGCAATAATGTTTTCAGGTTGTAGAAGGAATTTAAGCTAGTATCTATTAACATTTACATAATCTGTGGTTAGTCGCACTCTGTCGCTTTAGTTACTCGTATTGCCGATGTCAATTTGTTACGAAAACTTGTCATAACAATAACATAATCTTAAAATGGATTAATTTTTGAAGGCCAGGCGCGTCTGGACGGTCCATTCTGCGATCATACTGACGAAGAGAAGTCGGCGTTCCTGCACCGCATCGCCGAGCTGGGCGTGAGAAACATAGAGATGGAGGCGACCGCGCTGGCCGCGCTGATGGCAGAGGCCGCGGTTCGGAGCGCCGACGTCTGTGTGACGCTGCTCAACCGCTTAGAGGGCGATCAGGTGTTCTATTATTTAAATTTATTATTCACTAGCTTCAGCCCGCGGCTTCGCGCGCGTTTAAGTCGGAGTAAAAAAATTCCCCTTTCCCTATACCGTGAAAATTCCTGCTATCCTAAGAATATCTAAATTCATATACTACTTTTTTACTTATTGCCATTATGAAATTCTGAATAGCAACACGTGCGAAGCCGCGCGCGAAAGCTATTATAGTATAGTATAAATTAGCTATCTAACGCTGACAGAATTTTTCAAATCGGACCAATATTTCCTGAGATTAGCGCGTTCAAACAATCAAACAAACTCTTCAGCTTTATACATATTAGTATCGATATAGATAATGGCTTTGTTGTATTTTGTTGTAGACGCCAGTCCTCCCGTATTCTTAAAGCTGTCTCAGTCCTCAACAATACCTATACTAACTCCACATAAACTGGACCAATGTTATTACCAAATTTTCCTTCTCCTGTTCCCAACCAAGATTCACAAGCTACCCAAATTGACTGCGATTACTAACTGAACTAATTAGTACTATTCATACAACCTTATAGAGTTCTGTTGGATAAGAACATGAGTGATCACGTTTGTGTACCGGTTCATTTGCTAATCTTTTTTCCGTAAAATGTCCAAACCAGCATTCCTAGATTCTACAAATGCTACGAGATTAACTTTTATACCGGTTATGTTGTTAACGTACTTTTATAAATAATGGAAAGCATTTAATAAATGGTCCTTATATCGTTTGTTTTAATCGGCAATTACGCTTATTTGTATCAAAGTAAAATCAAAGATACGATATTTATAAATCTCGTTTTATTTCAGATATATACTCGTATCAGCAACAACTGTTGTTATGTACATTTACTTGAAGAGGACAATTTATTATGAAAATACAATATCATAAAGGCGATCCTTCGACTTTTACGAAGAAGTCGTTCAAATTTATGATTACGCATTTGGTGTTCCTTCTTTTCGCTTTGGCTAACAAATTTTCGGGGCCCCCGTGTAGGGATGGCGCGGAGTTTTGGACTCAGAATAATCGGAGACTCCGTCTTTACTGATAGTCTTTCTATGGATATTCCATTTTGACTCCAGCCAAGATAATTTTAAGCCGGGAGACAGGAGACTGCAACCGTTTTGCATCCCACTGCTGGACACGAATATTTCCTATGGTTTCGAGAGAAATGGGTCATATGTCGCCATGCTGCTCGGAATTGGTAGAAATGCGTGTTAATGGCAATAATGGATCGAATGTTTTTAGTGTATCCTTAACAGAAAATCCATTTTGCATCTGTTTGATGCTGATTTCGAATCTCCGATAAATCAAATTTGAAATCTTCGGCCCTGATTCCGGTTTCAGTAAATCCACCCTTAACATCCCTAGGCCCTTCGGTAGGCTTAGGGCGAAATCTTACGATGCAATACTGATGGGCCGTTTTAAACATTTCGTCGGAACGTGATCCAGGCTGTATTAAAATAACCAGCCCGAGCCGAATTATATTTTAAATATGATATACATATCTTAAGTATTCCGTGCGCGCTTTCTTTAAAATTTCAAAAAGCATCTTTTAATGAGAATTATACCTATTCTTTCTTTATGTCAGTCACAAGTTGCAACTATAACACTTTCAGACAATGTTACAAACCCCTTTTCATCAGCATGGGGCTGAATTTTAAAATAAAGATCGCCATTATCCTTCACCCGGTTTTGCACAACGTTCCCATCAAATTTCATCACAAACGGCTCAGCGGTTCGGTGGTGAAACCGTAACAGACAGAGCTACTTTCTCATTTATAATATTAATACGAGTTTTTTGTATCAATTCAAATTTCTCCCTCGCGCCGCACTTGAAGGTTGCTATAATTTTGTTTATCTGTAGCACGTTCGTTGAAATGATTGTGATACTGAAATTATCTTTATTCCTTTCGCTCCCAGGAGAGTATAATTTTTTTCTCCGCTACAATTGTTGCCCCTTCACTGATTCGAGTTGATAAATTCGTTTCAAGATGCGACAGTATTCCAAATAAGTTTACTTAGCGTTTTTAAGTGACTCGCTTTGAAAGATGGGGGTACTTGTGTTGAAGTAACATGTTAAATATTTATTCGTAAATACATTGAATATATTACTGGTAATTCGTAATTGCCTAAAGGCGAGTCGAGAGCCGAAAATGTTGACATTTATTCATTCTGTTTAAATGTTTACTGACTTCAGTACAAATAATGCCGCTTCGTTTCATATGTTAATGTCAGATGAAAATTTGAATTTAGAATCTTAAAAGTATTTTTTGTAGTATAAAATGTGTATACTTCATTAGAACATTAACAGTATTTTGAAAAAAAAATGATTACCCCTTTGGTTAGATACAGTGGCTTCCAACCCTGGGTTCCATGCCCGCCTAAGACATTTACGTGATAAGCACATTTGTTTATTCTGTATCTGGGTGTACTGTACATATATCAGCTATCTGGTAACCATAGTATGTAGATCAACCTACTTCGGCATCTAATGGCCATGCGGTCTTCGAATATATTATTATTATTATACGACGGCTTTTTGTTGTTCATTTACGCTTTAAAATAATCAATAACAACGCATACAGCCGGCTCAATTTGGAGCAAACGTTTCACACGTCGGCCACGCTCCACTTAACTTGAATTCCATTATTGGATGTTAGTTTCTGTTGCTTTATTCATCCCAAACTACACTACATACATTGTACGCATCATATGTATTCCAGAAAATGTTTCAGTGTGTTAAAGGTATTCTCTAATACATAAATCGTGTAAACGTAAATATTATATTATTTATTAATACATTATGCTACGATCTACATTTATCTAGATTCCAGCTCTCAAAGTAATTGTATTCAGAAACATGACAGTTTTGGTAGTACTTTCAACGTTGAAGTATTAAAAAACTTTCGAATAATTAAAATTTCATGAAATCCGAAAAAAATTGGATATGTTATGTATTTTCAACGCATCTATTCAAGTACGTGTGAATATTGTGGCAGTCAGGATTTCATACAGTTTGTTTGTCCATATTATTCCAGACAAACTCAACATAAACAGGATTGTTTGTGCAAAGTATTATAAAACAAATCGCTTCCATAAATTGGTTTGAGATAAGCTTTTAATAGGATTTTTCCGCATTAAACGGTTCAGATTATTATTAGAAAAATAAATCACGATTGCGACTTTTATAAGGATTCTTTTTTAAGTAAATCCTTAAACCACGCCGGCCAAATGGCTTACTGGCTAGCAAAACTCATGCCAGTAAAAAAAAATTGTGAGGTGATCCGCACACGTTAGAGTAAATATGCTACATAGAATTTTCGCAGTTGGGTGAAACCCTTAAAACCTTCACTTGTGTCTAGATGTGGAACAAAAAAGGCTGTTGAAAATAAGGCTGTCAATACTTAAACGCTCAAAATATCCTATTTAATTTCAGCCACGTACACACCTTAATGGCGCCGATAAAAAGATATCGTCTCGAATTACGCCCTATGGGGTTCGAAGTCAGATAAAACATTAATTATATCCGCGGCCCCCGGGAGGCATGCGACTCGCTGCCACTCACGGCACTCCCCGCGTGTATTGCTGTAACTGAAAACAAAGTTGAATTACATTTTCAACTTTCAACAGAATCACATAGTAATGTAGGTAGCGTTCCTACACATACGGATCGGTTTTTCTTTGTTTCATTGTTGTGAGGCTTGGTATTTAGGCTTTCATCTACCACTGTGACCAAGAGCGGATTGGTAGATTCCACACACGTCAAAAACATTACATATTTTATAAAATCTCTAAGGTGTGCAGTTTTCCTCACGATGTTTTCGATATATAAATTTTAAGTTATAAAACCAAACCTGCGCGAACGGGGGGCTGAATTTCAAACCACTAGGCTATCACTGATTAATTTTAAAACTTTACTGGATGTTATTAACAAATAAGACAGCAGTTTGTGAACTTGTGAGTTATTGGTATTATTATTGTCAATAAAAATGTGAGGTCCAAGATTGGCTCAAGGGGTTTGAGGTGGAACGTGAGGCCAATTATCCTCAAGTCTCGAGTGGCACAGTTCAGTCACTTTGCATCATCCGGTTCACCGCTTCTAAGGGCGCGCATGTGACAAGCAGCAGAGCTGTCAAACGAATGTCATTGTGACATTTCAATGACTACTGACCTTAAATATTGTAACGAACCTCGACACGTTTCGTGGTAAAAGTTGAACGGAATCGTCACGTAAGGAAAAAGCGTTATACGAAAAGTGTTGCGGCTTTGTAATGTAGTATTTTTCTAACGATATTTAGTTTAAATTTGGATTGTAACTGAATTAGTCGCTTCCCTGCCACTGCGTTCGTGCTAACTTTTAATAGCTTAGATACTCGTACATCCAGCCTCAAAGACGTTTTGATTCGAACCGTTTACTTTTAACCGGTGCCGAAAGTTCGTCGACATCTCGTCTTGTTTATTGCGCGTTTTACGCGTAAACTCCAGCGAAAAGTCGGCGTTTTATGACGCGTTCGTCCGATTTCAATCTTCCGTTTTACGTACGATCCGTGATTTAAGGACACGAAGTTGGTCCAACAACGGATACTTGTGTGTTTGAAATGTTGTTTTCATTATACTTTTAATCGTAGTGAGGTGTTAGACCATAGATAATTGTGAGTAGATAGTTAAGACACTGCATCGTGACATAATATGTAGGTTATAATAATAATATTTTAATAGTAACAATCTCACACACGGCTGTCTGATTCCAAATTAGGTCATTTATTGCCTGTGCTATGGTAACCGGACAGCTGATATACTTACAT
>DWQT01003424.1:0-12517 GCA_018244895.1 Myscelus amystis hages | reverse complement strand
AGTGTAAATAGCACAGACATTAATGTCTGACATTTATGTCAGAATTTGTGTCGTAGTCTGAACGTACCATTAGTATTCAATAAAGTGTCATGAAAAACGGACAGGTAGTAGGGCTGGTAACAAGAGGCATAGGCGGGTCTTGTTGGCGCATATCAAAGTGAAATCAAACATTACCTTATGCATCAGCTCGTTCAAGATTGTTTGCAGCTCTATAGCTTTATTGAATTCGGCGCGAGGGAACGGCGACGGCAGAAGTGCAAAGGGGGCTATCTGTGAACAAACAAAATTTTCTCTCACATTAGTTACCTTATGTATGCGTACCTAAACACAGGGTCGCCTAGCTCGGCAGAGTATAGTACACATTTTAATTGTAAAACCAAATAAAAACAATAAATAAATAACATTAAATATAGTTTCCAAGACCTCCCAAGGCCGAGATTAGCTTCCTATCACCAGTGTTTGTTTATATAAATAATTAGCTGACCCGGCAAACGTTGCTTTGCTATATGAATTATGTTGCCGTTGTCGCAATAATTTTTATTGCTGCTCCTCTCCTATTCATCTAAGTGTGATGTTATATAGCCTTCCTCGATAAATGAGCTATCTAACACTGAAGGAATTTTTCAAATCGGAGAAATAATTCCTGAGATTAGCGCGTTCAAACAATCAAACAACCAAACAAACTCTTCAGCTTTATATTATTAAATATAGATTATATTACAAATACCTGTATGGCGTCTTTGGTGAAGTGTTTTTTATCTCGCATCCCAACTCCATGCATCAACGCCCAGTCTTTGGCTTTCTCTATCACAGTTACCAACAATTTGTGCTCTAAAGGTAAAGGAATACAAGTGGCAAGTCGAGCTTGAGACATTTTAATCAATTGGACTGCAAAAGTAACTAAGAAAAACAATAAACGATCTATTCGGATGCTACACTCTAGAAATTTACACTTGCTATTTTTATATTATCTATTTATTTGTAAGAATCATAAAATACGTGCGACCAAATTTACTATTTGATGATAAATAAAATCGGAACTGTCAAGACGAACTAATGTCAAAAAGAATTGTCATCATTTCACTACAGATGAATGTTGCCAAATGTAATTTAAAAGCTATTGAAAAATACAATGTTGTATAAAAAATAGATATACTTTGTGCATCCCTCTTAAATGACAGTGCAAAATGCCAAAAATCATATTCGTTTGGTTCATTTACACGTAATTATTAAAAACTCGGTACAGGAGGCATTCTACCGGTGTACGTCCCTTTGAGAGTTTATACCATACATAGGCAGGAGGTTTTCCTTCTCGTTCTATCACATCTTAGCTTGGCCACCATTATTTTCTGCAACTGCTCCTGACTTATGTTCTCCGAATATTTTCACGGTAGTCTCGGCATCCCCTGGCCCTCTACAAGTTGTTGCTAAAACTAAACGAAATTTATTGAACAATATTGGCAATTTGCTAGTCTGTGCAGACTTTATTCAAATAATTTTAAAAGGGTTTTTGCAAAAACTTTATCACTGACAAAAATACCCATGCTAAACAATTGAATTTTACCCTTTTTATCTTTAAGACTTATAACGGAGCACCTAACTCAAAAAACCCCTTATATTTATTATTTTCTCCTTTTCATGGGCAAATTTCTTTATACAGATTAGTGAACAAACACGGTGGCTTATTATCAGATTTTTGTAATGTCCGGTTTATTATTAGATAATTGGAGATGGGAATTGTCTTGGATAGAGCAAGATTCGATAGAGGTTACAAAGAAATTATAAGATTTTCTAAAAAAATTCCAAGAACAAGTAATAGGATAGCATGTCCGTTAAAAGCATTTAGGATCGGGCAAAGAATACTGAACAGATTAAAGCTATACGTTAGAAAGGGAGAGAAACTGCGCATGCGTACATACCCGATATGTTGTATGTGGGGTGAGAAAAAAACGAAATGAAAAATATTGTGATGCATGACGCTCGCGAAAAAAATGTTCCTGCGTTTCACGACGTTAAATAGGGCATACAACAATATTTATGAAAGAAACAATGACAGAACAGAAAAGCATCTAACGTACAAAAATTTCTGAGGCATTTACAAAATAGACGTTATTAAATACGTGATTAATTCGACACCCTTTTGAAATCTTCTAAAACAATTAAAATCCTTATTTTAGAATACTAATTGTGTGTCTCTTACAAACAAACAGATGAGTTCTTTCGCGTGAACATTTTCATGACACGTCTTGTTACCCGTGTTATATTGAAGTTGACGAATTAATTTTAAGGGGCTAGGTTAAACGTTAACCCGGAAGAGAGTATGAAACAACACCGTGTAATGGCTAGGGTAGCATAAGCAGTAAGAGGTCAAATTCCCAGACAGGGTAAACTCGAGGGGAGCGTGCAATGTGGTAGAAAGAGAGGAAAAATAGCGTATACACAATACACGAGTACAAGTAAACTATGTCTGTTGACGTCATGAATGGCGAATCATGACACGCTTGCTAACACAAAACTACTTGTCGCCCGCTAACACAATATTACCTACTTATCCTCTTTCAAGAGCTAAAACCCAAAAAGGACTAAGTCCGTTTTATATGCTTTTGGAAAAATGACAACCATTTGTTTGGAAAGATTTGTAACAAAATAGGAGGGGGCAGCATAATCATGAAGGTAAATTTCTGTTGAGTAGTGTGTTAGAAAAAGACAAATGCGCCCTTGTGTATGTAGTTGTAGGTTTCAGTGAGTAGGCGCTGTGATCGAATCGTTAAACTACAAGCAAACTATGAAGTAACAGGATATCAGAAACATTCAATACTTCAAAGTGTCGCCCTTTAACACCTCAAGTATAGCGCACTGAGTGTTCTCTAGGGCTAGACATTTTAGAATAAGTAGTAAATTTTAGTAAGGATGATGTTTTGCAGTTTTGTTTGTGTATTCTTTGATGTGCATCAAAAAACTAAAAACACGGCAAGACCGGTTACCGTATATTTTTTGCGGTATTTCATTGAAAACAAAGTTTTTTAACACATAATGCCAATCAATTTATACATATGAATATAAATTTTCCACTTTCAAACGTGAGGTTTTGAAAAATGTAGTTTGTGGGTTAACAACGAAAACAACAAACATCAGTTACGTGGCGAGTTAGGCGATGACGCAATAACTCCGAAAGCGCCAGGGGAGCATAAACGTTAGGAGATCCTGAGAATGGGTATAAATGGTTTGGGTGTTTGGAAATGTTTTAGTGAGAGCGAAACACGCGCATGCGTGTAACTTATGGAACACGCCAAGACACGTTTGGGGGACCAGATAATATTTGCCGTGGGTTAGGTAGGCGATGACGCAATAACCCCAAAGGGAACAGGATAACAGGAACGTTAAAAGATTACATGCACGGATATGATATACGTAGGTGTACGCATAAATATGTTTTAGTGAGAGCGAGTGATTATGAAAGAGATAGAAAATACGCGCATGCGTATAAACTTGTTGGGGCGGGAACACCGAAACATACCTAAGTGCTTGTGGACTCATGTTATGGACGTACAGGATATGTTGCTGACAGTACAGCGAAGGTGACAGGAGAACATGATCGGTATGAGATGGAATGTAGATAGACAGAGACAACACGAAAGAGAATTTTTCGTTTCTGTCGCAAATTTATTTAACAATTTTCCCTTAGATTAATTCTTACATACTTATTTAATTTGCATATAGTCGTGTAGATAAAACAAGTCGGTTCTGTACAATACTCATTGATAACCATTATCAAACAAAAGTTATTAAGTAATTAGAAAAAAATATAATAAATTATCAAATGTCACGCCCCAGTTATTAATTAATAAGAGTCCTTTAATATTTGTTCTTTTCACTGACACAGGTAGGCTTCAACCGGAAGTTGGTATGAATCTACAGTGTAGGTATTAGGAAATCATGAACGTAAGCAACCGTGAAGGCACGCAAGGAAAACTTCAGAACGATAGAATGATAGGAGCGATATGAAAACGCAAAAAAGAAATCTTAGTCCAAGTTCATGTTTAAAATATCTTTGTACTAGGACCATATACACCAGAATTAGCTAATGTTTTCTAGAAAGAACAGGTTAGCATGAATGTTAAGAAACCGTAAACACAGACAAGGACAACCGGAGAGATGTCTAAGCGTTAGAAAGAGAAGTAATACTAAATCATAATCTTTCTTCTATTGTTTTAGGGACCGATGCAAATGACATTATTTGCGAGTGTTATTATTTTGTATATATTTTAGCTATTACTTCCTGTTTATTTTAGCCATTAATTAGAACTTATTTCGTTGTCGATTTTCCTGTTTTTGTGTGTATTATTACATAATAAAAAGGTTTAATCATCGGAAAAAAAAAATTAAACATTTATTAATAATAATTTCTTTTAATACTTCTTAATTGAATTTTTTGATGATTTTTGGTGTAGTATTAAAATATTGCGATTCAATTAGCGAATGTAATTTTTGAATTTCGAAAATCACACATGGTTAAATTGTGACGTAACAGTTTGTGGGATTACATTGGAGGTATCAAGGTAGCAGGATCGTTGAGTGGTAATTTGTACAGACAAGGATAGCATGGGGGTATCGTAGTATGGGTGCAAGAGAGGGTAAAAATATTCATGTTAAGTTGGAGCCAACGTTAACGGGTCGGCGAGCTGTTAATAAAACTTAATGGAGATGAATTTATAGAGGGCTAGTAGCTTACAGGGGTTTGATTGAAGTATGAGACGGGTACTCAGTGGTTGGACACTCAGCGGAATTACCCCTAATATACAAGAAACCCCTAAGTAATCTTTGCAGTGTTTTTAAATATCATTTCGTAATTGTAGTTAATTTTAATGTCAAAATTTTGACACTATAACAATGGATTAAGAGTTTTCTTCATTATTGTAAATTGTAAACTGAAACTGACATGCATATATTTCTATACTCAAAATAAAATTAATGTTATCTGACTGATGTACATATATTTTTTACATCATTGATACATTTTAGGAGCAACCAAATTAAAAAAAAATACAAAATGTGTGCGTGTGTGTGTTTGTATTCTATGCAAAGGGTGTTTTCCGATTAGGGTGGTGAAATTTCTGGTCAGATTCCACAAAACACAGACCAGGAGAGCATAAAAACCAGGAGATTAGAAAGAGTAAACGAAATATATGTAAGTTAATGTGTCAGAAAGGGACGGCCAGCCCGCGCATGCGTGTCACAACAGTGGGCGGGGATATTTTCAAGGCTTTGAAATGACAAAGCAATGTTAATTCAAATTAGACCAAACACGTATGACGAGTAGTCGAAAGGACTTTTTAAAATCATTCCAACTTTCATGTTATAGACTAATTCAAAATCAAATAGTATTAATTATGACAAATACATAAATTGATGGTTTGACCCCGCAAATAAATAAAAATCTTCTAGCACTTTGTATAAATTTGTAAACAACATTTACACTGTTCTAAACGCCTTGAGTCTGATACACAGGGTATTAGCTTATAGATATGAGACCGCTTATCAGCTTACTAAGCTAGTTTTATAAGCGATCAATAAGAAAATGAACCTCATAAATGCAACACATTTATGCAATCCAATGGTTTACATAATACTGATATTAGGCGCAAGTTTAGTATCCTTTGTTTCATGATGCCCTGGTATCGTCTCCGTGATTTCAAAGAATTTTCACCTGTTTTAACGCCACTTTGGGCCTCCATTTTCTACGTCCGTAGACCGTCTACGCCGTAGTACTGTGCTACGATTTCATTGGTGGATGTTCTCTACGTAATGAACAACAGAGAAAAAACATTCTGAAGCCAATTACAGTTCTCACGCTCTACGGGCTCAGCCGTATGTTATTATAAACGATTAAGTAATGTATTTAATTATTAAGTTGATATACATTTTCAATTCTGGTCATTTTATCCATAATCATTCATTTGTTTTGTCGGCATAAAAATAATCATACCTTTGAAGAAAATATATTAATGTCAAATATTTAACTATTTAAAGACGCAGCTGTTAATTAAAGTTATCACTATAAATTGCGTAAAAGTCTACTACTTTACTTTCTACTGATTTAGCATGTAAAGATAACAAATTATTATATACTAGCTGTCCCCGCAAACGTAGCTTTGCCATATAAATGATTTTGTCGTTGTCGCAATATTTTTTATTTCTGCTCCTCTCCTATTCATCTTAGCGTGATGCTATATAGCCTATATAGCCTTCCTTGATAAATGACCTATCTAACACTGAAAGAATTTTTCAAATCGGACCAATATTTCCTGAGATTAGCGCGTTCAAACAATCAAACATTCAAATACTCAAACAAACTCTTTATATTATTAGTATAGATATATGTAGATATATCAAACCATCAAATCACTCAAGAGATAATAAGTGTAAGTTGTCGTGTCGCTAGATGTTAGTACTGTTAATATTTTATCGAGCGTGTCATTTCTCTCGTGAGCCTCTCCGGGGTAATAACGCCCTACCTTCTCGCCCGAAATGTTAACCCATTTTCCAAAATATCGGACGGCTTTTCGCGTTATGACAAACCGTCGTAAACTGACGGAACCACGATAACGGGACTGGCATTTTGACGTTTCGACACGTTTATGTAACGATTCTTGCAAAATTATTATTACTAGCGCCATGGTGGAAGTGTCGTAGGAGAAGTTCAAAGTTCAAATGAATACAATTCAATTATTTAAATACAATTAAATTGGTCTGAATCTCATACACATATTAATGAGATTTCAGGATTTCTAGTAAGTACACCAAAGTCAACACAAAATGATAAGACAGTTCGATTGTACCGCCCCAAATGTTTTTGGAAAACTTGTTATTTTTCTGTGGTGCAATAAAGAGAATAATAATATAAAGAAAACGTCTAAAAATATGTATCTTTTGTTGCAGAAATACGTGGTCAGTACGGATCGCAGCGGAGACATTCATGTTCACGTCCAGGTGAGTTGGAATGGATTAATAAGAAATACGAAAATCCCCTTCTATGTCGCAATAGTGTGTAAAGAGAATATTAACATGACAACAATGGATACATCATGCGGCCGGTCAGCTCACAGATCTCTTAAAGGTTCGTAAAGAAATTGACAAACAGAACGGCTGCTCTGTAAATATCGTCTATCAATCTTACAGTTTTACAACTTTGACGTGCTATTGAAGTACGAGTACATTAAAACTTACATTCGAGGTATTATTTATAAAACGGTTATGTATGTATGCATATATTTATAAAATAATCCAACACATAAAATTAAAACCATGCGATAAATCATTTAATAAACAGTATAATCACTATTTTTAGAACTAACAATGAGAAAAAAGGATAGGGTTGTCAAAAAATTATTAACTATTTTTATATCACTTTAAATGTGCGTCCAAGAATATTTGCCAACCCTATTCACTCAGAGTAGCGGTGAGGTGGATATAGATAAAAAACCGAATAAAGGAGATCGAGCATTAAAAGGACGCATTGTTGAATGAAACAGAAGTGGAACGCAGTTACGCTGATATCGGAAACGTGTCGTTACGGCGACTTCCGATCCATTTGCGGACGAGTAAATATCTACTTATTTAAGACGTTCGTATCTAGCCGGGGTCTAGGCATTAAATCGCTCTCAGCTACCAAAATGAGACAAACCGAGTGTGACCGCTTAAAAATATTGTTTATGTAAAATAGTTATAAAACTTTAATTTAGTTTTTCGGTATACTATGTTGCATTTAGACTTCTAAACGTAGTGGAGTTTAGTACTTCAACGTGGTTAATCAGACGAGAGATCAGTATGCCTGACAATTTAATTAAAACTATTCAAACGCCTGTAGCTTTTGCAATAGCAGTCCTTAATTCCAATATATGGCGCACTTATATTCATATGTTTTTATATCGATGCGTCATTGGTGAAACAGTTAGCAGCTTAGGTTGGAGATAGATTATCCAATACTTAATAAAAAGACCCTTCAAAGCCCATAATATATTAGTACTTATTATTAACCAATGGTTCCAAAGTAAAAAAGGCACTTTAAGGCGTTCCAAAAATTATAATTCAGTAGGTATGCCCTTATGTTATTCGTAAATATATATTCTGTTCAGTACATTCTGTTAATTTCAAATTCAAGGGATATATTTTATTATAATATAAAACGTACAATTATATACCATATTTATAGATGATATTGTTAACTCTCCGGAGTCTCTTTAATAGCATTAATTATTAATCTATGGCTATAAAATAGTAATAATTAAATCATTTAAAATGTATCATCTTTCTACACTGTATTATTTTGTTGCACGCTACCTTAGGGGGAAATACCGAGGCATGGTCAGGTAAGTTTAATGTCACATCTCAGTTATTAATTTGGCTTATATTAGTACAGTTAACACGTTGCAATTTTTTGTCGGCGTAAAAGACATGGCAATACAAAGAATAATAGCTATTTCATTGAAAATGACAATAGAAATTCGCAGACGTTTGTAATTACCACAATCTCGAAATATGTCAAAAATTCTACTTACACGTAGAATATAGATCTGTAGAATACCTATAGTAGAATGTCTCTCTATAAACTTAGTCTAAGAAACATGTTACATACAGTCGATGTAAACATAACTTCCATTTGATAGGGTTAAGTTTAATACAAAATTGTCCAACCCAACAGATTTAACCCGTGCGTGTAATAGATAAGGTTCCGATCTCTCAACGAAAGGAACAAAGGAGGATAAACCCTTAATTGGCGAATTTCTCCTGAACAGAGACATAGTTATACTATATACTATTGTGTGATAGGGATGGAACGAGGAAGTGGGGAATTCGGCAGCATTGAGGGCATTTCAAGGTGATTTACCGCACAGGAAAGGTGCGAGGTACACCGAAAAACCTGTTTGTTATGTCACAGAGTAAAAGACAAAAGATAGGATTGTTGTTAAATTACGCTATCAGCAAATGAACCTCGCATTGCCTCGAGTAGAAAATAAATAAACGTTAAATTATAACATAAGCTGTACTGTTTCTGAAGTCTTAAGGAACATAAAAACAGGTTTCATAGAAATGCTTCTAATAGATGTTTAGTCTAATCCGTTAAAACATACCAAAAATAATTTTATATCATTAATATAAAATACGTATTTTAAATAACTTACACAGACAAAGTTATGTCGTCGGATTGCAAAAGATAGGAAAATTTCTTTTAGCTTTTTGACCTACCTTAAAAAGTAGGAGGTAGTCAATTCGTCTGTATTTTTTTTAGTTGAAGGAACAAGACAAAGTTAGCCTACGTTGTAACTGCGTAAATAAGTTACGGAATTAATATTACAAACATGTATACAGTTCCTATATACGAAAATAACGTAAACTTGCCAGTTTGTCATGGAATTGTACTTCGCTCGAGTGTAACCTAAAATAATTATGTTTCCAGGGCGACTTGAGCCAACAAGACAAAAGATGCGTCTTCCTTACAGTCCACGATCTGGGCACCAATCGTAAGTATCTATAGATTCTTTTGAGGACACAGCTTAAGATTTGTAAAAAGCGTTAGACAAGGTTAAACATTTGTATAAAATGTTATCATGGGCTCTTTGTAGTAACACAGCTTGTGGGTTCCAAGTTCGCTGAGAGTTCCAATATATTCCTTCATGACCATCTTTATTCCCTTCTTCACTCTTTGGTCTATTGAGGACTGTAAGTAGAATATGCAGGTTGCGCGAGCCTTTTCACGAGGAATTTTGAATTCCACGTACTCCAGAGCTGACTGGCAGATATAACTGAAGATTTGAAACCTTATCCGCTTTAAGTATTCAGAAATTTTAATAGCGTGATATTCTCACCAGACACGTCGCTGGTCGACTTCGTAAACTGTCCGGCGATGGCGGAAATTAAAGAACGGTCCTGTTTCATCCATGTGGATGTGCCGGGACATGAGGAGAACTCGCCGGATTTACCAGAATCGTAAGACAGTTTTTTTTTATATCCCAGAAAAAAATCTGTAGTTATAGTACTTAAACTGAAGTACTGAAACTGAAGTATTGTACAAAAGTAAGGAAATATCTATCTGTCCTTTGAGGTATCCGTGCATAGACTTCAAAGGTACAATCCAGCTTGACACAGTACGATTTAGAACAGCAAACAAATGTTACTGCAATAATTTAAATGCAGATTAATACTTCAAATTTAAATTAAAACACCTAACTAGTAATGTACAAATAAACCATATCGAGCAAAGATAAATAAACGAATTAAAACATTGCATAGCATTTTGATGGTCACGTAATTGTTGTCCACAGCTACCCGTTCCCCTCCCTGCAGACGTTGGGTGAAGACTTGATCACTGTTCTGGACTTCCTTCACGTGCGCTACGCCATCGGCCTGGGCGAGGGCGCGGGGGCGAACGTGCTCGCACGCTGCGGTCTGGCGCACCCGAGGCGCCTGCTCGGCCTCATCCTCGTCAACTGCACGGGCTCCACGTCGTCTGTGGCGGACGCCTTCCGCACCAGATTCTCCCGATGGAGAGGCACCGACATCTCCCAGTCCGAGGAAGACTTCCTCATTTACCACAAGTTTGGACACGTGAGTTTACCGCCAGAGCCCCTTGTCTATCGCTATCAGGTATTCACCCTTTTCCGTTTTTCTCACTAACACCAACTAATCTCTTGAAAGAAGTCATTTTTGCTAACACATATTCCTCTGTACGGTACTTGTTTGATCGATCAATTTATTTAACGCGTTCGTGTATATGGAGGACATCCGAGTTGTTACAGATTTCATTAAAACTTTGAATAAAATTTGGCACGAACGGATGGATAACAAATAAACTTTCACAGTAAAGATGACTTCGCAAGTTTCAGGTAAGGGATTTGTTTCTTTTTATCCGGGGATTCGATTGAACACAGTTTCAAGGATTCTTTCTTTTTGAGACTTCCTTTGAAAAACTATAAGACATGGGTTTGTTTTGTTCGAAAGACACAATTTTTTAACTTGATACTATAAGTATCACTAGTTTTTGTTTATAGCTTTCGGTACAAAATTTGGGGATTTATTTAAGCAATATGTTCATATACTTGTCATGTTCCATTGTTTTTATAAGGGCACTATATTCCCTTGCTGTGTTATTCCTTAAAGTTTCAATAGCTTATGTAAGTGTTTTCAATATATTGATGCAACGGTTAGAAACTTAACTTTTCTGTACATTATAACTATGTTCAGTCGTTTCTACTGCTGTTGTATGACTGTGTTCTTCTTGCTTTTCCTAGTAATTGCTATATTTTTCTGTTTTCTGTAGTTGTGTGATTTGAAACATTTTCCTTGGCTGTTTTGCTATTTTCTAAGATGCTAACTTTTCTAAGGCGTGTTTGGTTCTAAGATCGTTGTAAACTAAACTTAGTATTTATAAGTGTTTGTTTACACGAACACTGCTTTTTTCATTGTTTTCTCAGATTATGTTCTCTTAGAAAATAGTACTTATATTACTTACATACTAACATTTCGAGTATTTTAATTGTTTATGACGCTTCTGTATGACTTGTGTTATACCCAAAAATGCTTCTTGAATCTTTTCTGTATTACACGCCACCGTTGAATGTTAGTTACTAATGAAGTCTCTTATATTTTTTATATCTTTTGTTAAGTTGTACTAAGATATTATTCCTACTGTTTTTATTAGGTTTGTTTGTGGTTTTCCAACGTACTTACACCATACATATATCGGACACCAAACATTTTCCGGATGATGAGCACTATTGTAGATTTAACTCAACAGATCTTTACATACATTGTAATTTATGTTCACTTAGTTATTTAAAAAAATAAAGCCGAAATAAATTGGGAGGAACACTTAAGTCGTTCTATGCCTACTATATATTTTTTTAGGCAACCATCATTAATTTGCCAGAAACTATTATAAATTAAAATGAAGAAATTAAAATGAAGGTTAAGGTAGACATTAGACGTAATTAACAGTTTTACTCGTATTTATGTATCACGGACGACGCAATTATTGTTCAAACAAAGGATTATTATATTAGACTGCAGCAAAGTTATTATATATCAAAAAAATGTCTGAATTATAGATATAGCCAAATAAAATAAAACGAAATAAAGCCCTCATCCCAATTTTTTAATACATCTAAAAATATAGTACCTACTTTTGGTCGGATGCAATAAAAGTGAAACAGATATTTTAAATTACAGAAAACATATCAACTTCATTAACTTATATAGGTTTATACTTATATTCTTATATAGGTTATATATGTTATTGTGGAGATTTCATGAAGGTTCTGCAACATTGTAAAGAGGAATTATAGGCAATTACATATAAATGTGCAACATCAAGTTTAACCTGTAATCATTTGCACACGGCAGGGCAACATTATCATGCTACAATTTATTTCTGAAACTTCCAATTGTTCTTCATATCTATACTTCTATACTAATAATATAAAGCTGAAGAGTTTGTTTCATTGTTTGAACATGCTAATCT
>DWQT01003423.1:0-12520 GCA_018244895.1 Myscelus amystis hages | reverse complement strand
AACTAAATAATAAAAATGCTACAAGTAGCGCCATCTATCATTGATATGGCAAAGCAACGTTTGCGGGGACAGCTAGTAACCGATATGCTTGTTCCAGGGCCGGTATCAACGCAGGCACGTCGATGACGGAGGCTGTGGAATGGTACACGAACACCAACGCTGCCCTGCTGAGCCACCTCACCAATGAAATCAAGGACACTGACAGCAGCACCATATGGAGGTGACTGTACTCTTACATCATGGTTGGTACGCGCCTAAGAGTACTGCGGAACGTAATAGCGAACGAATCTAAGTACTAGGATGTACTAGCGTATACTGGCGTTATATCCGTATACTACCGTATACTAGTGTATACTAGTGTATATTAGCGTATATTAGGATATATTCGTATATATTAGCATATATTAGGACACACTAGTAGTCACTAGAAGCGAAAATGTTATATAATAATAATCGCAATCTATAATTATAAATTCAATAATTATATTTCGTTGAAACGTTCTAAAACCTTTTTTCCTAACAGTTGTTTTTTCAAAATAGTCTGTGCAATCGTAATTAAATAACAAAAAATATATATTTGTTTTCATCAAACAAATCCCCGTGCTACTTGATGTTATGGAATATGGGGTGTTTATGGGGTATTTTATGGCGTCGTTAAAATAGTCGTAAAGTCCATTTACGACAGATTTGCCGAACAATTAATTAATGGGGAGTGTTCGATTTATCGTAAAAAAAGATAGATAGCAATGTTTACAAAAGTTTCTTTTTCTTTTTTTTCTCCGAAACGACTTTATCACTAGCTTTATACACACGCTGGTTTCGTATTAAGCTGTATTCTATTTGAAGAATTATAGTTATCAATGCAAGTCAACACTTATTAAAAAGGAAAAGAGATTATAAATAACCAGAGTGGTTTTAATCTGTAGGGTGACAAGACACAAAAGGGGAAGCGACAGTATAAAAATTCATAGTCAGCCTTCATTAAGGAATGGTCTAATCTGAATATTTATAGAAAGGAGAAAATTTCCAATCGATCAGATATGTAGGTTAAGTGAATAAGGCAAGCGCATCTTTGATTTCCGATTCTCGAAGATACGATGACGCTAAATTATGTGTTGGTGTGGAATATTATTGGATTTTTTTAATAGGGTTAAGTTAGTATGCGAATGACAGATGCAGTTGGGTATCTATCTATTTGTTTCTATGTTTTCTTATATATTTATTATGCTGAGGAAAATGTGTTTTTAGGTGATTGATGATTGGTAATTGATGAAAGGTATTGATTAAAGATGTTATATTCGGATTGTTACTGAAACGAAATGTGCATAAGGTGTGGGCTCATGAGGGCGGTTTATTAGAGGGGGGTACCTATATATGTATAATAACATTTTAAATCATTCTGTTAAATATATATGACGTATGCTAATTTCTTAGACGTACTCCTAACAAGAGAGGAACCGGCCTCAATAATGGAACCAAAATTGGTTTGAGAATATAATATATATAAACATGTACATTAAATGTAAAATGTATCTAGTTTAGAGACGTGATTTGATAAAAGTGTATGCAGGTTCGATGCAGTGCTTACGTAATGGAAGCAGTCGATGCGAATGCGACAAATTCGTAGCAAACTGCAGGTAAACTTTTCAAATTGATGTAAATAAAGTAATTGATATCGAAAATGTGTGCATAATTGATGAAAATTAATGATAGCGTAACAATTGGGATTTTAATGTTCCACTCGTTGTGCCGGGGTTGAAATCCGGGATAGGAACCAGGATTTGAACGGATCTTACATATTCAAGTGCAAATTTTTGAATTTGAACTTACTCTTGAACCGAATCTGAGAGTTACGTAACATTCAATTGCTATGCCGAATTTAATAAAGATTTATGCTGAAGTATGAACTTTGTGAATGGATAAGTTTTAGCGAGTAGAAAACCGTGCAGTGTGAACTGTTTTAAGTCGTAACTGAATAGAAGAAATAGTTAGCAATCGGCATTTAATAATAAAATATTGTGACATGTTCAACCCAGTCATCTGTTACCAAGCAAAGCAGAGCCTGTACTATGGAGAATACACGCAATAAACTACATATACATTTCTACTAACATACGTATATACATAAACGTACACTGGAAAACATAAAAGTATCGAAGTGGAGTGTAAAATCAAATCAATGACCTAAGAGTTATAGGTGGGTAACCTTACCAATACCAGGTAATTTAATAAATACCATTTACGTATGTATACGCTACGAATGACTTGAGTCACATTTTAAATGGATGTGTAAATGTATCTATTGAATTACACGATTCCGTAGAAACAAACATCAATTGTATTCATTACTCGACAATTTAATGCGGTCGTGTTACGAACGGTGACAGTTTCAGTGTCATTACACTATCAATTAAACTCATCTCCATGAAAAAATGTATTCACAATGTTTCTTGAAAAGCTGTGCGGTGAATCATGTATTTCATGATTCACTCATTATATGATGTGTGTAACATTAAAAACGACAATATCAATTTCTTAGTGGGTATGACGGATAAATGTAAATTGCGGTGGTAATCTTGTGGTCGACAATGCCCTAGGTTATAGTTGTGTCGAATCACAAACGGAAGCAGTTTACACTGTCTAGGCTTAGTCAAGACAAGGAAAATCATTTAGTTCTGGTTAATTAATAGGATGTCTATCTTGAACGGATGAAACTCGCCGTGCGTGTGAATTTAAAAGAATACAACTGAACCATTCAATTCTTTATGATTTATAATATAAATTTCATATTAAGAAATTGTAATACGCATTGTTGTGTATACGAGTAGTGTCAATATTCATAATTTCATTCTTCTCTCATTCGAATTATTCTGTTCCTATAATCAGCTTAAAAAATTCATCGAGCAAGACGTATTTTATTCCTTCTAATAATTCTTAATAGACAAACAAAAAACTCTTCAATATACCCACTTAAACGACCAATGTAAAATGATAATTAATTTAATACGTACCTTGGCACTACGAAACAGTTCTTTATATCGGAGCAATTATCTACGTTTCGCTATACGAAATGTTACATGTGCCCTCTTTGTGTGTTTTATTGATTCGATTAAAAAATATTTCTCTATAAATGAACATTGTTATTCTTTTGAGAAATAAATCTATAAACCACATTTATTGCAGATATTTGGTGGGATTCAAAAATCTTCTGCGCAGCATTGAGTGTAAGGGCATCGCATCTGTTCTCGGAATCAACTACTATGCACGTGGATATTTACAACCTAGGGCCCATGAGAGGTAATTTTTTTCGAAGGGAACGTAAGCACTAAATCCTTTCAACTTTGATCATTTTTTGTCATCGTCATTGTGTCATGTAAAGCGTTTTTTTCTATGTACGGAGCTTGATAATTAAAAAAAACACAAGAGAGGTGTCAAGGGACACCCGGATGGAACGAAGTTCCTTTCAATTAATTAGTGAAGGAATTGTAATTAATTAAACTAATTCTAGCAAAACGTGTCGTGACAACTTTCCGTCTGTTTTTTTTCCGTTTAGCTTCCTTCGCAACGCGTGTTAAGGAACTTCGTTCAAATATTTCATTCGCTAAGCCGACTGGTGAAGATCGATCTATATTAAGATCCCATTACCATTGACATAGCATATTTGAATTCCATTGAAATCAATTCAGGTATATAACCCACATGGTGTTAAGCCGAGATCTTCTGGACAACACGCTGAATCTTGTGCCATCTCTGATCCCGCTACATATGGACATCAAAGAAGATAGCCCCGAATACCAAGTCTTGGAGAAGAAGTAAGCAATGACCTTCCATATCATTTAATTAATAATAGGTAATAATGATTGGGAAAATTTCACACGCGGCTATCTGATTCATAATTAAGCAAATAAAATACCTATGTTATGGCAACCGGACAGCTGATATAAAAATTATATAAATATTGTCATCAAACCAGAAGAAATGTGCTTACCAAGAAACAAATAAACTAACTTGTTTATACAATTAGCAGGATATTGTCATCAGTTAGTTATTATTTAGTTAGTTAGTCAATTATCACTTAGTTATTAGTCGAGATTTTATCACGTATGCAATTGTTATTACCAACGATAATACGGAGACGAGCAGAGAACTAACACGTGAATGTTATTAGGGAAACTGGTTTTCTTTTAGCTCACGTGTTTCCTCCCGCATCAGTCTAATGCAATTTAAGAATATACATAATAATGATTATTACTAGAATTTTATAGGACTTATATTTTAGGTGTAATAAGAATTTTGTAATTCGGGGCTAGAACGCCTGCCTGTTGTAAGAGGCATTTAGGATTATGCGGCGGCGGCCAGAGTTCCCAGTCTGACCTTACAGCCAATCACCCCGGAAAGATCAGTTACGAGGAGAATATTTCAAATGGATCCCATTTTTTCTCGCAACGATCTGGTTATGACAATCGTTGCATAATCATCCTACTTATGACAGTTAGGCGCATTATAAGCCCCGGTGAGATTACGAGAGACAATAATAGTTAGTATATCTATTAATTGTGGACTCAATAACTACTGACTAATCATCCGTGACTGTGGTTGACGCATATCTCTTCTTAAGAGAAGATTCTAAGATTGAAAGGAGTGTTAAGAAATATTTTAGATTCAAATAAAATGAAATCCGAATAATCATTTTAACTAACTATAGATCCTTTTTTAAACTTACGATATATAATTTTAAATCCAAACAGACAGGAGTCTGGTTTCGTCTTCATATCACAAGAGTATTTATTATTTTAACTAGTGGGGGCCAATTGATTGATGACTACAATTTCAAATGAAATCAATGTTAACAAATATTCGTAACAAAGCATTCGAATTGAACTTGCTTACAAACGTACACTTGAATCACAAACGTTAAGGAAATGAATGCTCCTTTTGACTATTTACAGTATTGTTATAAATAAAAGATTAAAAACACAAACGGAGGCGTTGTTTACATGAAATGCGCAAATAATCACAAATACGAATTATAACATTAACATTGCGCGGGAATTTGGTACGATGACCACGATATAATAATTTGATGGATATGGGAAGTCCAGTTCAAGATAAGTATGATAAATAAGCTTTTCAGGACCGTAGCTTATGGAAATATGTACATAGTATTTATCCCTACGGAAAATAGGCGTGATAGTAAGTAATAATTACATTTGGAATTGTTCATACACGCGGATTCTTCATAATGCTCTGTAGGTTTGTCGACCGAACCTACCATACGAAAAAGTTAAGGGTTATTTTTCAACCGATAAAAGGACTTAAAAAAACAAAGTATCTCTTTTTTGCTACATATTATCACTCGAAAGGCGCTAACAAAATTAAATTGAAATTGATCATGGAGAGAGATGGAAATAAAAACAAATGGTAACCATTACGGTATAGAATCCTTTCCTTTTGATTGATTGCTTAAATTCCATAAAATTTTGGGACGGATAAATAGGAAGTACATTATTTACACATTAAAAAAGCGACCCCGATGGCTTAAACTTGGCCCAGTAACAAATAAGTCAATACATTAACGATAGTTGAGCGCTATGCCCATTACGACAGTAATTTGTAACCAGGCGTACGTCTTATCGTCTTAAATGCACGTCATTTCTATAATTAGAAGGGGGTGCTTTGAATATTTAGTGGTCTAAAAATAATCTACCAGTTTCAGTGTAAGTTGCGATCGGAGTGACTGCACATGATGAATATATTCAGTGAATGCTAAACAAAATACTTTTAAACTTGTAAATTTTCATGAGCATTTCCGTTCTTCGGAGGGTTTGTTGCTTGTGTAGGCTTAGTACGAGAAATACTATTTATTGTACATAACACACACACAGAGCTATGAACGGGACAGATGCAAAAAGATAACGGCAATATAATATAATGTAGTCAAGCGGAAAATACGAGTAGTAGTAAAATTGATTAAGAATGATATTTTATTACTAAATAATTTTATTCTGGTCATTTTATTTCTGAATACAATTAGATTTTTGTCAGCAAACCGTATTTGATGCAGATAAAATGTCTACACAGATACCTTAAGGGTCCTTATACCGAATTCAAATTCAAATTGTTTTATTCATTATAAGGTACATTACATACACCTAATGAAAGTCATGTTTCAGTCATCATACTTCGGCTTTGTGCGCCCTTCAGGCTGTAGTAGACGGGGAGAAAAAAGCCGGGGGGAAAAAACTCCCAGCACTCTTTTAACGAACAAAATATCAAATGTATTTTAATTAGAAACTTCTCTAGACCGCATATGATCAGTTTTTTTCGTATGGACTCGATTGGGACTGTTTAGATATTAACGTAACGATTAATTAACGTATATGAGCAGTCCCGCGGCACCGCGGGGCGCCGCCACCTCGGGCCGCTACTCGGAAATCTTATATCAGCGATATCCGTTAACTAGAGAGATTTATTCGCGTCGCCTGCGCCACACCGACCGCGACATGCGATCGGTTGTTGCTTACTAGCCTCCCGACAGGCTTCGCGTGCATATAAAAAGAAGATATTTAAGCCTAAGTTAAAAGCCTAAAATGAAATTTGTTATTAAAATAGCAATAGCAACCACGCATATAGTTTGTTACTAAGCCAAGTTTAGAAAAACATAGAAATTGAATAACAATGATTATTTCACTATTTAATACCTGCCTATATTAGGGCTTTTTTAAAGGATATTCTGTAATTTAACTTGACAAAACATATTGTCATAAGCATAACTTCATTAAGCAAAATGTTCGTAAATTATACGTGATATCTAGATAATCTCTCTTTCTTTTGGTGAAAATCGTATGAAAACCCGTACAGTAATATCTGAGATCAGCCTGAACACACACAAATTAAGCGCAGTGTGTGACATAATTTATAATATTATGGAGATGCTTTATGTTCTCTTCCCGATCAATACATTCTTTTATGTAAATGTTATAAGCAGTTAATAGTTAACTGTGAGCGTGTCTTGTAGTTAAGAAACACGAATCCCAAGTTAATCTCATCTGGCAATAACTGTTAATTGTGGTAGCATGCTTAACTTAATTTCAACATTGAAATTTCAGCAAGAATCTTTATATTTTCCCATGGAAAAAATACATAATATGTCGTATATATCACTTTTCCCTCTTTTTTATGACTATTGCAAATTTGATACTTTCAATTCACACTGACTGAACGACACCGGAAATTAAAAAAAAAAAAACTATTTGTTTTTTGTTCAGGAATCAAAAACTTTTTTGCTATTTATCATCAAACCTTATGTTGTACAAATACTTATAATCCTAGTTTAAGTTTCATTCTTGCTTATTCTAGTTTGCGTATTTTCTCGTACTTAACACTGACACTAAGATAAATTTGTACGGCGTAGAAATTTGAGAAATTCGATTAGAATTATATTGTTTATTTTTTATTAATTAATTATTACACTAAAATAAAATAAAAAATCTTCTTGTTATACTTAAATATATTGTAAAACAGAAGATAAATAAAAGCTAGTTTTACGTAAATATTCCAAAAATAGCGGTAGGTCACTTGCGCCTGCACAACTTTAACCAAAACATCTCAAATCGACTCTTTCAAACCGGTTAAACCAAAACTCGAACCTCTAACTATAACGTTATTTTACTACGAGTTTTAATATGTGTGTATTATAAACTTAATCCATCACATCGCTCATTAACATAACATCTACTGTTGCTATGAAGGCGTGTACTTTAAAAGTAAAAGAATGAAAATTGATTACATTAAAATAAATTTGTATTATTTATAAATCAACTAGATAATCATTGAAAGAATAAAAAAAATCGCCTTTGATCACAACAACATTGTTTTAATTTTCCCGCGCGAAAATAACGGACTTTTCTTAAAATATACAGCGACAAAATAGAACGAAATATTGCAGTTTTTTTTTAATGATTAATTTAGTCTAACTCCTCCCTTTAAGAAATATGTAGTTATCCGTATATTAATGTACATATTTACAGAATTACGGCATTATTCGTTAAAGCACTTGTTATTCAGGCTTGAGATAGCTCCGATCCACGAATCGCAGCGAGAAAGCTGATACGAATGTGTCATTGGGAGATTGATTGATTAAAGCCAAGTGTTGCATGCAAAGTAGTATGTTTAGTCAAATAACTTATAATAATCTTTTAAAAAGAAAATAATAAATGTAATGCACGTTGTTAGTTATATAGTTAAATAATTAATGAAATTCTGCACTAAATTCTGGTCGATAATTAATTTATTTGAATTACGTAAAATATTAGTTTTTTTTTCAACTTACTTAGACATTTAAATGTAATATTATATACTCACTCAGAACAGCCACAATAATTTGATGGATTTTACTTCCTTCCGAATAGTATTTTTTCACGGTGTATTTCAACATTTTTCCTGATTTAGCACCTTGTAAACTAAAGAATTATTTATGGCACAATAAACGTATTTAATAGATCAACAATGTGGGGTCAAATTAAAAAGTCAGCCGGGGTTGGCGACGCGGGAGCGCGCGCTTACGGCCGGATTCGTATTTCGAATGAACGGAGGTTATTTTATTCAATAGTTGTTTGTAGTTGCTATTAGTACGCCATACTCTGGCTCCTATAGAAATGCCCCATGTAACACACAGGCTTACATAGACCAGTCCGCTACATCTGAAAGTCTTCCGTTTGAAAAAAGTATCGAAGTAATTTGGAATTCTTTACGTATCTGCTTGGCCTGTAGTTAAAATGGACATGAAATATTTTCTATGTAGCGATATGTAAAAATTCTACAATCCTCTTATTTACTCTCAGGTAATTTACAATTGTTGAATTTGACAATTATTATTAAACATATATAAGATCTAACAATTTGACTACTGAATCATTAGCCTTTAAAATGTTTCCTTACTTACAATATAAGAGCAGATTCTCGGCATTCTTAATTGCACTATTTGACACACGCATACTAATGAGATAATTTTCTATGCGATTGGAATTTAAAAAAAATCTTCAACTCTTTTATTGTCGCATTGCTAAACGGGTCTCCTGTCTAGATTATATTCAGAGTGATTATATTTAGACTTTACACACCTCAGAGAGCTTTATGGAAAACTCTACAACATAATGTAGGTTTCCTCGCGATCTTTCCTCGGCTAATGATGTTTACTTTTAAGTGAGTTACGAGCAAATCTCAAAAGTCAGTCGCGCGTCTTTTCATTCAAGCCTAGATATAGGATCTGGGGATAGGAATTAGGCTAGTCTAGGCCATTCCAACAACTTTTATAACAATAATCGTCTCCTGGAAAGTCTCGTATACGCGCCCCTTATCTAAATTTGCGTGTCGACGCTTAGTCAGGAGTCGTTAGTATATTTAATTCCCACTTAAGTATTGGCGGAGCGATCATCGCATCGGAGCCGTGTTCCTTTGCATAAACCCCTCAGACATACATTACGTGCCGCGATTAATATAAAGAGTGCTTTGCGTCAAATTATTCCGTTTCATTCGTCGCCCGTTTCCCTGTTCCACGAAGCGTCGAGCAATAATATTATGTAGTGTCGCTAAGGCTGCTTAGTGACTTTCTTGGATTTACGCGCTTCTTGCGGCGGCCAGGCGCGCGCGGTCGCGTGTTGTGTGAAATGTCTAGCAAATCGAAGAGCTATGGGGGAGGGGGGGTGTTTAATATGACAATTGGTTGTCCTTTGCACCTGGCTAGCACATCAAAATTACCTGTCAAAATGCGATGTATAAAACCTTTTAACATCTGTCTTCTAGTACCTAATGTTAGAAAATAAGTTACATTTTTTTTATTCGTTATAAACAATTTATGCAAATCGAATTAATGTGATTGGGAATAATATTGCATGACAGTAACTTATGTTAACATGTTGCATCACAGAAATAGAATGTTAATTGCCTGCTTAAGTGACTTCATTGCTCCTGCAACATTGTGCACCATTATTAAAGTAAATTAATCACATATTAAACATCAATTGTCATTCATTATTAGTTTTTCTTAATTTTTAATATTGCTACTGTGATTTTATGTTTGCATGAAGATCGCGAAGGATTCCCAAAGAGAGAAATGTCCGCAAGATGGATGCAATTCGATATGGAAGATATTTCCCATTAGTGCTTTTGCTGCCTCTAAGCTTAGCGAAGGGTCGTGAGTTCGATTACGAATTAGTATACATTTTTGTTTGAAGATTCTTAAAAGTGCAGATGATATGTCCTGTGTCAATACACAATGATTTATCATCATAATTTGTCTTTAACTGAAAAAAAAATTATTTTAAAAACTAACAAAATCACGCTATTGTTGAAATTTGAAGTAAAAAGTAGGAAATAATTTTGTAGATAATAAAATTGTAAAACGCTTGGTTTTTTAACTACAGTTTTTACTTTAAAATTTTGTTTAAATTAAAAAAAAATGTATTGTCATCGCATCTGAACACGTGTACAATTTTTCACGCAATTAAATTTAATATCCTTTCATAGATAAGTGAAGCTAGTATAAAGCGTGTAAAAACGCCTCGAATATTTACATAAGAGTACCTATATATATCAGATCTGCATCAGATCACTCTATTAGCGGTCCGCTGTGATGTAACATTAAACATTTAAATGCATGATACATAAATTTGCATGCACATCATGCAATCAATTGCGTGCAGGCCACTGACACTGACTCCATGCGTAATAAATACATGCAAGATTGTCGCCTGTTCATTGATAATTGATTTTTCGAAAAAAAAACCAATTAACCTTTCTAATTAACACTTTCTATTCATTGTTATTTCATTTTCGGTGATTTCGTCTCGTAAAAACTAGTTCTGAGACCATAGTCTACACTGACACAGCGCGCGTTAGTAAGTTTCATGCAAAGGCTAAATTCTAATGACTTCTATACATAGAAGAACGATGAACGTCAAATTGACACAAGTCAAGACATGACAAGTCAGTAAACATGTCGAGCATTTCAAAATTCTATAATGATTCAGGTGCTTTACGTACTGATTTTGTTAATTAAACTCTTAATTTCGCAGGGCGGTTTGATTGGGCGTAAAACATGTGGCTCGTACGGACATATGCTGGTTAATGCTAAGTTCGGCAAAGAAACCTACTTGCTTTGCCTCAAATTGAAACCTATAGGTAATTACACTTTTAATTGGTAAGAGAAATTGAATTATATAACAATAACTAGGTTTTGCCCGCGGCTTCGCGCGCTTTATATTATTATTTACGACATCACATTATAAATCCCAAAAATAACAGTATTTCCGTATTATATAATGGTTATATTATACATACAAACATCCCTCAAGAATCATTCTATCTATGAAAAAAAACCGCACCAAAATCCGTTGCATAGTCTGAACGATCTACGCATACATAAGGTCAGGAAGAAAAAGCGACTTCATTTTATACTATGTAAATATAATTAGGACATTCAACATGATGAACACACTATAAAAAGTGTGGTTATCACACAAGTATTTGTGCTGGGAATCGAAGCCGCGACCCTATAGTCTTTAACCGCTAGACCAAGAGAACATTTACTAGAATAGTCTAGAACTAAACACATTTAAACGGAATGTGTGTTTATATGTTTGTTGTTTAAAGATTTGAGAATTAAAAGCTTAGTTAAGTACTCGGCAAACTATATTAATTATTCATTGTGTGTTTCTAAGCGACTATAAATAAATAACTTGTGATAAAAAAAGTTTCTCTACAAGTCAACAACTATTCCGTTGTGAAATAAATTCATATACCATAAAACCCTGAAAATGCAAACAATTTTGAGTGAACATTTAGCATAATACGAGTAGATAGGAAATATGAAGTCACAATACATTTCTTCTCGCCGTGAAGATTTTGAAGGTATCTATACCACCTTAAAAGCGTTGCTTAGATAACAATAATGAGATATGATTTACGATTAAAAACTTAACGGTGTTTCCCTACAGAACCATGGGGGTCATTATCTCGCGTTGGTTAAACTAATAGTTATAAAACAGGTTTCGCGTCGTCTCTCGTAAATTATATTCAAGCAAACCATAGGACAAATATTTGATTATCGAATAGCAAACTACGCATATAATTAAAACTTAATCTTCATTACTCTACATATCTAAAATTGTATAAAAAGTTTAATTGATCTCTTCAACGGTACCCGCTAGTGTCAAAATATTAAATAGCGGCGCCCGTGGCTTCATTAGCATTTGAATTTAACAAAAAGTTATTGTTACAATTCTAAAATAAAAATAGGCTAAGTTACTCCTTGTTACATCAGCTATCTGCTAGTGAAAGTCCCGTCAAATTCGGTACAGCCGTTCCAAAGTTTAGCCGGAACAAACAGACAGGCAGACAAACAAAAATTAAAAAAATAAACGTATTTTTGTATTATGGACCTTGTTTACATACATACGCATTTAGTAAAAAGCGGTTATTTTAATATTACAAACAGGCACTCCAATTTTATTTAGTAAAA
>DWQT01003422.1:0-12522 GCA_018244895.1 Myscelus amystis hages | reverse complement strand
ATAAGTGTAAAAAGTACAGACATTAATGTCTGACACTTATGTCACAATTTCTGTCGTAGTCTGAACGTACCATTAGGGTCTCAGATTATTGTTATAGATATAATTTTTACGTTTTATTTGCACGCAACGTGCTACCTTACACTTCTTTGTGTCAATTCAGAGTCAGTTAATGTATTTACGTTTGAAAACATGTCTGTGAATAGATTCAAATTAATTGACTTCTGCGATACGGATTAACGATAATAAAATAAACGCTTTGAGAATAAATTATTTTTTAGTGTCCCTCGAAACTTTAATTTAGTCATACTGTGTTATAATGCGCTCCTTCCTCCAAATAATTTCAAGGCCCCTCTTTGCTGTAATTTGAACTTTTACCCCTAAATCCTTCAGCTCCTAAAAAGCGGCCTTAATACTGATTTACACCATAACACCATAAGGATGTACAATAAAGATTAATAATTATTTATGAATATTAATTGAAGGATACAGCATTGAACAAGTCAAGTGGTTATTATAGTGGCTAGTACCGCGATATTTGTATATAGTCACGCATGGTGTGTCTCAATGAATATTCATTAAAGGAAAATGTCTATCACGACGAAGGGGTTACATAGTAATGAGCCGGCGAGATGCGAACTGACGAAGACTACTTTCTACATAGTACTATTTGTATGCATAGTAAAAATGTCTGTACAATTAATGTACATTTTCAAAATATAGATCAAAATATAGAAATATAGATTTTTTTTTAAATTTTCAAATTTTTCAAATTTTCAAAATATAGAAAATTATCACAAAAGGTTTTGCTTTGATTTTAATATAGGAAGTAAATTTGTCTTAGTTTTAATCCAGTTAATAGTATAAAACAGTCTTAATTAATGACATTTAACAGTTTCGTAAAGATTTTAAATGTGCTGTGTGTGTAGAAGGTCCTATGTTAACTTTGATTAAAATTCCGAAAAACACGTCCTCTGTCGGCGAATTTGCATTCAACGCAAAAACCTGTTGAGGCGTCATCTATAACAAGTTATGTTAAAATAAAGAAAGGTACCACATAACTCGTTGCTATGTTTAGCGCATTTAATTCCCGCGAAAGCCTTATATTGTTTGTTTATTGCACCACGCATAAAAAGCGGATTTAATGATAATAGCATTCTCTGCCTTAGACATTCCTTTGTTCTAAGCTGTCAACATTATAAGCGACGCCATATATTGAGAGAATAAAAAAGAAAATGCAGGGAAAATATATAAAAGCATATTAATATTAAACATACAGATTAATGAAAAATATGAATTATTTTATGTAATCGAAAAGGCAAAAAGGTGGGAAGTCAAATCCTCATAATTTTTGTCCTCAAGTGTCATAAAACGTGACTTAGGTACCCTACTGCTTCAACGTCATTAACTTAGCAGTGCGTATAACCATGACCATAAGCGAAATAAAAGCACCGCCATACATATCTTCAATCGTAACTTAAACACTCGTAATATTTTGCGTGCACTTGCAAACGAGTCAAATAAATACATTTACACTGTCGCTAAATCGCTTTGACAAGGACATGACAAACGGTTGTCTAAATAAATATAGATTGTGAGACATTTCCATACTTCGAAAGATTACCGCCTTTTCTTTTATATTTCGTAAATTAACTTACTGGTTTATTACTTCATGTATTTACAGTGCTAAGTTCTTAATTTATTTTCGTTTATTTTTAAAAAGCGTAGTTCTTTTTAACTTACATGGAATGAAAATGAAATGTTTCATAATAATTGCCATAAATAAATGTTTGTTAATAAGTCTTAACTATCTGGTTACCATAGTACAGGTTCTACATAGTTTAGTTAGTAGAGCGAACAACTAACAAACAAAGCCTACTGGTTTGGAATTCAGTGTGAAATATACATACTCGTACAGCGTGGTATACTGTGGCCTAAATCCCTCTCTCTACTAGAGGCCCGGTCCACAGAGGACCAATAAATGAAAAAAAACCCTAACCTAAACACTTAAACAAACTACGCTAACGAATTAATAATTTGAATACGCTTTTATGTTTATATGACCCTTCTTGAGCAATGTAATGTATATGTTTCGGTCGAGTGAAGACATATCGATAGCGCAGGAAGGAAGCGGCTTGTAAATGTAAACGGTTCGATGACTGACTGCACACCGGTATATAATTTGACTAACTTTTCAACCGTAACTTAACATTAGATGGGAATTTGGTTTACAATTTTAATTCATCACCTCACAGTAAAATTCAAAAAGAAATGTTGACTGATAGAAATAAGTTATACCGTCAGTTACAAAACAATGCATTAACAAGGCCCTTGAGACCTTTTTCTTCTGAGAATGTGTCCGTCCACTCAAACTGCCATCTGTTGACGAGTAGTAGAAAGTTGCTATCGTTCAATGACGATGAGAATAAACGTGACAAATTAATTAACAAGTCTTTAAAATTAACAGTTACAAATGTAAACACGATTATAAAGAAAAAGAAAGAATAAATATGCAATAAAAAGATAATTTTAAATTCAAAAGTCGAGTCGAGATAATTGCTCATTAAATTAAAAACAGTACAGGCGCTTCATACGGCGAGTTGGAAGCTTCGAAAAGCAATATACATAATGATTGCACAGATTACCAGCAACGGATGTAGTAATAACGCGCTGTAAGCGTTGTGTTGTCGGCTAACGAGCTTAATACGCTTTTAATGTTATTCACAAGGAGCGGGCGGAGCGTTCCCGTAGATGCACAAGAGAAAGTCCATCCGGTATGCGCGTAAGATGACCGTGCGTGGAACTGATTACAGTAAAACATGTTATGTTACGCGCGTTTTGCTCGTGGAAAGCGGGAGACTGGTACAATCTATATTATAGTGGAACTGATACTCGACTACATAATTAAACAATCACAAGCACTCATTTGATAATATTACAAGTAACAGTAATTGAACATCTTTCGAATACACAACTACATTCTTTTTCCACGTAAAACCGAACTGTCAGCCGCGGCGCCCGCGCTCCTTCCCGCGCTCTCTTCCCGCCAAAAGTCGTGTCACTCGACCTGTGACGTCACTTGGTAGGCCCCGCGTTAACATATTCTTTGTACTACTACAATATATTAATATGTGCAAATGTTGTATCCAAAGCATGTGTCGGTATACGGAGTTTTCGTTATATCGAAATTTAATTCAATAAGTCACTCTTAAGGAGCTACGTTCGAATTTCGAACACCGAATGCTGATACTAATAATCAGATCTACAATGTAAAGAAATTTAGCACAGCGTAAGCCTATATTGTAAATAAAAAACGTAAACAAATTATGCGATCGTATGTTGATAAATAGTAACAAATGTACAACCGTGGCTAAAGATGAATCATGTTTGTGTACTAAATAATTGTTAGCGTCGGTCGGTGACCTCGTGGAGATGCAGACTATACCTAAATCGATAGCTTTGCAAACGTCATTATAAAACTGGCATGTGTAAAATAAGAAGACATTAAAAAAAAACTTCAATAATTTCTTTTATAATCTACGTTTGCATACCATATTTCAATCGATTAAATTGAAAAACGTTCTTAATACAAAAACATCGGAGATAGTCAAAGAAGACTTAGAATTTCTAGTATCCTATAAAACAATTCTGATGAAAGCAGGAGAAACGAAAGATGTTTTTTCAGGAACATAGCCAATGGAAATCATTAGTGCCTAACCCAGTACAAGAGGAACAACTATACGTTTTTTTAAGAATTAATACCTGTAAGTCTTCTAAGGGCATGTAATATTTTAAATTGTCTCATCTAACATTTTGTATAATTCACTACCGCAATAATTTTAATGTATAAACTAATTATAACAATAAGTCTGTGTTGTCATGGCACATTTTAATCTGCCGTAAATGAATATACGAAATAATGAAAGCGTTCGAGTTAGAAAAAAACTGTGTGTAAAGAAAACGCTCGATATTTCTGTATTGGTTTTCAATTTTCCGGTTCACTGGCGAGGTTTATGCCAATCGATTTATTATAATTAGCGTCCACTGTTCCACAGTTCTAGTTTTCGTGTTCGGCGAGGCGCGGAGAATTATCTGTTGCTGTCGTCTCGATAATGCACCGTTACGACATTGTTAAAAGGAAAAATACAATGCTGATTTGACAACGTTGCACAGTGAAATATGAAACATCTTAAGTGACTAAATAATATGCATTTAGAGGACGAAACCAGAACGAACGTTTGACGAAATCAATCTCGAAATGTAATGAAATATTCATTTTGATGCAACTTATTTTGTCATTTTTAATAATCGTAATATCTCCATTCGTGAATAGTTCTGGCTGGAATGAGTTTATATTGATGTGATAATTGTGTTTATTATACTATCACGCCCTGCTCTTAATGAGTTAGGCAAAAAGCACCAAGTGCGTGTACTTCCTTATAGACCTGTTGTGTGGTATATTCATTATTCATACAAACGAGCAGTTTAAAGACTCTTGACTCCCCCTTCAGCTAGTATCTGATTTGATCGAGGATTTTTTAATGCGTTTTGTGTAGGCAAACATAATAGCTAGGTAAGAACATACTTGGCGGCTAGGATGATAACCAATCAATACGCTACACAATCTGTTGGCAAGATTGCGGCTAGAATGGTATTCGTAAGGCTTCCTCGGTGAGTGGGCGCAGTTATGTAAATGCGGATAAACGGACGGTCGGCTTCCGTGCGAGCCGTTACGAGATTTATACCGCCCGTAGCGGTCCAACCGGCGTCTCATTCATAGACAAGTGAGATCAATCACCGTGCTTTCCATAGACAATATGTACATTTCATATTTGAGGTTAACAAACCGGCAAACGTGAATCATGTTATTGACCCATGATTATAAAATTTATAGTATTTTTTAACCGGTTGTTGAATTATAATTTATTTATTATCTCATTTAAACGAACATTAACAGAAGTTCGTGATATAAATCTAATTTGATTACGTTGATTATTTTAAATTTGACTTTTGTGTACATTGGCAAAACATGTTTTTGCTGCTATAAATTAGATACAAATATAGATTTTTATAAGGTTTTCATGGCTATTTCTTGTATTATGATATTCAATAGATATTTTACGATGTTACTGTCCCGGTGAGAATGATGTACGGGATATAAATCGTAGAATATATGTATGTATTTTACATAAATGCTAAGACAAATTTTGATAAGGCAAATATTTGCATACAATTTATCGTCGCTAGCAAGTACACATTTGTTTACAAGTCGTAAACATCCAGTAAAACATTTGCCATCTCATTACGAGCATTTGTATGCGATACAGATTACAGCACTAATATAAATTCTGCTTACTGTTTAATATTATTTGCAGCTATTTACAGTATTTGTATTTATATTATTTTGCAGTATACATCGTTTATTCAGATTCTTTAATCTAAAGGCAAAATTTAATTTTTAAGTTTGTGTTCGGTTAAGCATAAGGATAAGATATAATTTAAAAAGATTAGTAAAACTGATTAATGACGCCGCTACTAATTGTATTTGGTCAAATATGTATTTAAAAAAGGTTTTATTTGTGTATTCTGAAACATGCAAAATGTTCAGACATAATCGCGCATTATCTCTTAGATTACACATTAGTATCAAAAAACAGAAATTTCTAATACACAGAATTCTACCGACTGATCGATTTTCCCTCCATTTCCCCATATTGTATCTGTGTCTCACTTGTTCATCTAACCAGGCATATTAGTCTATTTCTGTCACGCGGTGACTAACCTTCGAGAAATTCTAAATACTAATTTAAAATAATTACCTGAATTTACCATCTTTTATAGAAACTCTTCATTTATGACTTAAATATTTAATAATCAACTTGTTATTATAATCATTAATAAAGATTTTATTAACAGTTGTACTACATGCTATCGCAACATGGACCACTGTCGGAGACTATTCATTACAAAGCGCGCGAACTTCGTTCATAAAATTATGAACGATACGTAACGTACACGACACACGCACACATGTACAAAGCAACTTCCATCCTTGGTCTTGCTCTTGACATGCGGTCACTTGCCACGCATAATAATAGATTCAAATGATTCACATCACTAGTAGCTCAGCTCTACGACACGTTACTTTTGTGAGTCGAACGCGAGTTATGACTCCGAACGCTCGTCTCTCGTTTCGAAATTCGAAAATTCAAAATGCATTCCGAATCTCGTATTGTCTTTGACCTTTGCTTGTGTTGTCTGTGGTTTTTATTAAATATGTAGTGCGCGATTGTGGCATGTGCATGTGGGCGAGTTGTTTGTTTTGTTTCGTTTCCAATGTCGAGCCGGCGTTTTCGATTAGGTAAGTCCACGTGCTGACTTAAAATTATTTGATTAATGACTTAATACGAGCTATATTTCCGTATGCTTTTAATTAAGCACTGTTTAAACTGAACGCGCTCTTTGTATTATCAAATCTGTTGGATTTATTACCTAGCTTCCTGTTTCGGCCGGCGCGCTTCTGTTTTGGGCGGGAGTCGAACTATAAATACAGATAATATAAGGCAACATTATAATACATTTTTTTTTACTACGAACATGAACAATCACACGGTTAAAATATTATTCGTAAATAATAACTGGTCGTTATGCTTATTGTTTTAATTATGCCTCGATTAGAATCTCACGGTTCATTAGCTCTGGTTACTTATAAAGTCCAATTATTCAACTAACAATCGTCATAGAGTTAACAAGTAATCATTAATAGTGGTGTCGTAGTTAATTTTAAAATTACAAGTTTCAGATATTATTATACGAGCTTAGGGAATACGTAAGCATTGAAACCATGCTAGTAACTAGACAAAAATCTATATATATCTAAGAATGCAGTTGTATTGTCCGTTTATCGGGTTTATCTTTAACGTTCTAGACGAAGCTGCATTCCTTGCATAGCGTTGCACTTACGGATTTGTTATCGCCGTTGTCTAAGAAGGAACAGGTTCCTAATATCTTAAAACGTTTATTTTTTAAATATCGATACACGACATATGGAGTTGTTATTAAAGTGATTTTAAAAATTGAACTGTGGATACTTGTTCGTTTTATGTTTCATCAAAGCTAATGGAATATTTTAGATTTTTTAACCAACTATATGTAGTCGTGTAATGATGTTAATACGATGATATGAATGATCGATGTCCGATGATGATGATGATGATTATGATGAACTCTTTTTCATAGCAAGTTGCCGAACAAAACAGGTAAAATGAGAATATTTTTAGTATGGAATCTATACTAATAATATAAAGCTGAAGAGTTTATTTGGTTGTTTGATTGTTTGAACGCGTTAATCTCATCAAATATTGGTCCGAATTGAAAAATTATTTCAGTGTTAGATAGCTAATTTATCAAGGAAGGCTATAGGCTACATAACATCACGCTGAGATGAATAGCAATAAAAAATATTGCGACAACGGCAAAATAATTTATATGGCAAAGCAACGTTTGCGGGGACAGCTAGTTATAGGATAAGTAGAGAATGAAATATAAAATTTATCAATAACAATTTAATTGAGGTCTCATATATCCTCGAGAAATAGGATAAACAGAATGTTTACCGCTTACTGTCAATGAAATTGCATGTCATTAAGGCGGTTTATCTTATTTGTTTGTTCTAGTAAATACATACTGTATCTTTTTAATTAGGGTCGTGAGTTTGATCATTTACTGGAAGTAATAAATACACTAGAATAAAATACTAAGAAAGAGTAGAATTCAAGTATTTTAAAATAATTCCAATAATTTAAAAAAGGTCAATTCGGTTGGTTAAGTTATTATACTACTACGTCTAACTTGTACATCTTTCAACGCAGAATACAGCAATACATTCATTAAACTGAATGGTAAAAAATTTGTGCGTTTGTCTCTGTACGTGCACTCTGTAGGGGTCCCATAATTTTAAAGTTCAAGGTCACTTTGATGACCTTGTGGCCGTTATAGTTCAAACGACAGGATGTTGTATTTGAAGAGGCCATCAATAGGGCTTTATACTGTTAGGACTTTCAGATGATAGATTACTCTTATGCTCAGAGCGTGGTTTGTTTAAACGTCACGTGTCTGAAAAATTACTAAAATATATTTCAATATAAGTTTAAATCTATCAAAATTTAGTTGACGTTAAACAGACATATTTCCTGAACGAAGTTTACAATTTGTTACTTTTTTAAAAAATATTTTTTGCCCCATTATAAAAGTTGCTTACAAGTAACTACACCAGAAGTGAAAAGTTAAATAGTAAATTATGTACAATCTTTTTATCAAAACTACTGGTGCATGAAAGAATTTAATAGTAATGCCTTCCGTCTGTTTTTTCGTCTCTATATTAACAAGTACTCGCCTAAACAGTAAATAATGTACTTCATACATGATATAATTTAAAAATACTATTCTGTTATTTGTAGTTAGTAAGAGTAAGTATAGTTAGTAAGTTAGTAGTTAGTTTAGTATAGTATAGTTTAGTATAGTTAGTAAGAAAACTTATTTCGCGGTTAGTTAACCGCGCTCTATATAATAAGCCTTATCCAAAGACATTTCATAAAGCAGGTGTACTCTATTATGGACTCTGTATAAAATTAATATTCTTTACCACAATCCAATGTTGCCAGTGAACCCGCGCAGGCGCAAACGTTGATACGTGATAAATTATTTATAATTCGAATAGCGATTTCTCAACGGATTCCTGAACGCAGCTGCAACCGTCATCCTTCATTGATCGCGTTCGATTTTCAAATCGAACCGTTTTTGCCCGCGCTTGGAAACCGATCTACCCTTGTTCCAATTATTGTGGAGAATGTGGACACACTTTTCCGTTTGAATACGTTAATAGCGAAAAGCATACTGGACTGTTTCATAAGCGAATACCAGAGAACAGTTATGTAAGAATTTTAACGCATTTACCTAGCAATTATATATGATTACGATTCTACAATTATGAAAACAAATACTTCTTATTTTAAATATAATTGTTTTTCTGAACGTTATGAAAGCTGGGCTATTGCAATAACGAAGAATATGGAACATATATTGTTGAAAAAACATATTGAATATTTGTATAAACGAGCTATAAATGTGATAGTTTTAAGTCGGTTTAATATTGAGATACCAATTGTGGTTTGACGCGCGAATGGGCACCAAATGTCGCGACCTTATCATCGGCATTCTGCGAAAACCGCATTTTCAAATAAATATCTCGAGTAAATGTCACTCGCCGTTCCCATTTAGTCACGTCAATCACCGATTACACTGTCTAACGAGTTTTACGGTTTATCTAACTTACGGAATTTTGGACGAATCGGTATTTCGACATTAGCTTTTTGCCAAAAGCAAATTTGTTAAAAATGTTTCCATAGCAACCGATATCTGTAGTTACACAAACGTTTAATTAAAACGTTAACGCCTGCCATTTTCATTTTTAATAATAGGGATTGCAGAATAGATAGGAACCCAAAAACGAATTTATTGATGCTTACTACATTGGCTATGGATGTCCAAGAGTGCAATGGCCTTTTAATATCCGGCAGGTTGCATTACTGATTGACACTGTACATACGGACATATGTATTAAATACTAACATCCAATCAACATTCTATGTCCGTGTTTATGTATTCAATGAAATATTGGCTGTCAGTGTACACACGGAAGTGTATTGTGCGTACTCGTTGCTTTACAAGCGGGATTTTTTCATACAAACGTTTTGTTAACATACACGGCCGTATTGCAGTCAAAATTCAATACAACGACACACCACTGTTGCAACGGACACATCACAATGCCTCTTATTGACCTTTGATAAAAGGCAATAACGAAATCCACAGATCATATTACTGCGTTCCCAAGTCCACTAAGAACTCGAGCAAAATTCAGAAGTTTTTATAACACTTATAACGTACATATTTATAATAAAATAATGATATCTTGTTGCATAATATCTAGCATGTAATAGATGCGTCTATCGGAACCAGAGTTAGCAGAGCGTGTTTTATGGTACTCTCACAGCGAATAAAAATATATAATATAAATTTAAACAGATATGGACAATTTAACATTCAGATTAAAAACAAATGACAGTGCGGTCCTGTGGATACCCCGGCGTCTTCAGATAAGCGTTGCCGGCAGCGAGGGGGTTGTGTTGTGTTAAAATCCCGGCCAACCCTATCATCACCCTAAAGATTCCAAATACTTTTATTGGGTGAGAATCTAACCGTCAAAGCAAATTTTCCAATCGTTTGAAATCTACGTGTAGTAAAAGACGGAGAGGCAAAGTTACCAAGCGTGCTATCTGTGTATATTTATTATGCGATAATTATATTAACGAGTATCACTTTTACGACCATTACCACTTTGCACCTAATGATAGGTTGAAATCGCACGAAATCTGTACGAGTCTAAACGGCTTTGCGTGTTTCCACAGACAATTAACAAAACTGTGATACGATTTCAATATGTAATAGAAATAAATTATCCAGTATTGATTACACTGGTGCGTGTGTCGGGTATCGTACATTTAAATGACAGGTTACTTTGTACCACATTATTATTCAAATGTGGGAGAAAAAAAAGAGAAATTGGTTCAATTTCACCGGCGCTGGTTCGCCGTGAGTGACAATTGAACAGAAAAATGACATGAAGCAGTGACACAAAAAATGGACTAACTAACTGTGCCTGGCGGTTTGATCCGCGTGTAATACTTTCCAATAAAATTATTGGAATAAAATTATGACCAAATAGTCAGGGTTAGTTTAAAACGATACAGCTCTAATCTCAAGACAGCTAACATAAGAATTGTTACGATTCTAACTTCAGAGATAATTTTATAAAATATATAGGTATACAGCTCTATTTAATGGTCGCTTATAAAGTAACGTTAGAGAGTATGAAAATAATACTTATACTCAAGAATCCCCATGAAGCAATATTAATGGCGTTTGGTTCAATGGTGGCGAAGTTGCTATGGTGTAACGCCATCTAGCTGAGAGTTATTGTCGTTTAAATGTTATTTTGCCAAATTGCGTACAGATTTGTTAAATAGTGTTGAAGTCTATACATCTCAAATGCATCGAGGTTTATTTTCATATATGTATACTTACTATACATATAGATTACTAAATATGTAATCTATATGTATAGTAAGTAAGTATAAAGAACGAAAAGTGCTTTTTTTATTTTAGTTTCATTAGTAGGCGGACTAGAAGCCCGTTAGTTGTTTTTCTCGGTTAACGCAATCTAGGTTAAAAATTATAACTGTCGATTCCAATTGAAAACATATCCTCGTTACTTGTGAGAAATGTTTACTAAATATCTTTATTACTTCGCATTCAATAGTTTTACAATAAAATAATTGTGATGTAAATTTTTAATTTTTATTTACTTTTAAAATAACAGGTAAGGTTGGATTTAATCTACCACAATTTCCTCTCAAATAAATCACAAATCCTCAAATAAATCATGAATCAATAAATCCACTAACTCCAGTATATTTGGCAGCGGTTTATTTGTTACTAACGACGTCCAATGAGTTTCCGTTTGACGCAAGACATTTATATGAATCGACGTGTTTATTGATTCCTTCAAGGTGAACGCGATATTGTTTAACTGAAATGTGTTCTACATACGATACATTGATTGATGTGAGCGTGGTCTTTGAACACTACCGGCTATTAGATATCGTGTCGTTTTGATCGTAAAACGGAACGTTCAGCCCATTCTTTCACTACTAACGCACTACAAACAAAGAATGGAGTTCTTTTGTTTTTCCGATATTTAAAATAGGAATTATTTAAGACGACAATGAATAGACACGTTGAGGCAAGCTACATAGACTGAACCATCACGTGATCTAAGCTAACCATATTTGCAATTAGCATTTATATCGAGAATAAATCTATTCAGATTTTTTTTGGCCAACATAGAATGTTTATACATAAACTAATGTAACGCTTAGAAAAAAATTTAAGTACCGCAATGTTTTTAATAATATGTATTAAAATGATAGTAAAGGTGTAAAAATAGCAAAGTTTGGAGTACGCAAATTAATACAAAAAGATAGTTGAAATAAAAAAAATCTAAAACGAACTGACGAACGAAATGACATATGCGTTATTCGCTACTATTGTAGTTAAAGAATAATACCGAATTATATCTCCCTTCCTTTTTTTTAACGTTTCGCTTCCAATGGCGATAGATTCGCTTACATTGCATTGCTTAGGAATTGGACCTCACTTTAACCTGAATAGGACTTATATATGTTACAGTGACAAAAAGCCACAAGAGCGATTTAGCAACGAGCTAAAAATACAATCGTCATTATTATACAGATGTATTACATAACATGTATAGTGTGTGGAGATTGATTGGTTCTTGATTCCCTCAAGGTGATTGTAATGGTACGTTTAGACTACGACGGAAATTCTGCCATAAATGTCAGACATTAATGTCTGTACTGTTTACACTTATACGGAATTTTCCAC
>DWQT01003421.1:0-12522 GCA_018244895.1 Myscelus amystis hages | reverse complement strand
GACCAATATTTCCTGAGATTAGCGCGTTCAAACAATCAAACAAACTCTTCAGCTTTATACGAGTATATTAGTATAGAAGAGCAAAAGCTTGGTGGCAAGATAAGTGGCTGCATCCTTATCATTTTTAACAGGTGACACTTCCAGTAAAAATCATATTATATCCGTGTTAAACCTGAGAAATGGGTACATCGCTGCTAAAGATCGGTACGACGTGGGAGGCTAGCCGTAAGCGGTATCGTTCATAGCCGGGCCATCCATCCACAACGATTTGAGGAGTTATGTTTTAATAGATGGCATTGGCGATCGTCCGAACCTAATAAAGGGAGGAAGTGATAACAAGATGACTATTTATGTCTGAGGTAGACCAATATTATTCCCTTAGTTTATTTTGTTTTATATTGTGTGCGACATTTAAAGCAAGAGAATACAATTGTAATTATTATTTCGCGCTTTCTAGTATAATTTTTTACAAGATGGTTATCAAATTTATCAAATTAAAACTTTTATAATTGTTTGTTAAATTTACTTTTCGTCACCAGATATAACATTTCAAGTAATAGGTATTTTCACAAGAGTGGTAATATTATTAAAATGCTTAGTTAAATTATAATATAATTTCAGAAAAATCTTAACACAAAATTAAAATAACCAGACATCGGAACACAATTTAAACACTGCGGCGCTGTTACAGTCAGTCAATAAATAAAAAAGGGACTCTGTCGCTTATTGCCTTATACGCCCAACGGGCACCCTTGTCGTTGGCGAGGAACCTAAATCAGCTGCCACTGCACCTGTAGAAACGTCGATTATGCAAATGTGAGAGCTCTTTCAACTAAATACCGCGCTTCGGTGTTGCGCGGGAGTAACTTGCCTTTTATTTTCCCATTCAAAGTTCATTACGCATACAAAATCGGTTTTGGACGCCACCATTTAAAAGGTGGCAGTTGGTGAAGCAGTGTGTCCTGTGGTATAAATCTTTCGAGAGAAAATGTTGGGACATTTACCCTAATCAGTGTGGCAATCTTCGAATGTGTCTACATTTTTAAAGAAAAAATAATGATGTCCGAGTAGTTTTAATATTTAAATTTTATGTGAAGATGATAGAAACAGTTGAATAAATGTTTTTTTCTGTCGAAATCATGTTTCATATAGAATTCGATTTTGCTATAATACGCAGAAATCAAAGACATGAAATCTGAGAAAATTTGTTTTTTGTGAAAAGCTACAAATACCTATGCAGGGAGCAGTCATAAATAGCGTTCAAACGGCACATTGTATCTACTGTTTGTATTGATTGTACTGTTATATACGTTTTGTAAACTAATTTGATAATTTTTTATAGAATATTATGAAAAAAATATGAAAAAAGACCGCAGCGAGAAAACGATAAATCTAAGAGCAATATAATAATAAAATTGTTGCCATTGGCTGGCTGCTTATTTTTTCCGTTCAATTATAAAACAGCCAATGAGAGTGCGACGATAACCGAAAATTACACTATTTAGAAAAGGGTCGGGTTGCTTAACCCGGTTGGGCAGACCTAATTTTGTAGGGAGAGCAAATTTTATCCTATCCTAACAAAATATTGGTTCATAAAAATGCAAATACTGGTACTTACGAACACAATGACGAAGGCAGCAGAATCGACCATCAAGTAATTAATTTGGTAGTAATGTTTTGGCTACATTATATTTATGCCGCCTTCAATTGTTTGATCGATGCAACCTGTTTCAAGCAAAATGTTATGTAACTTATATTGTGAAATTGACAGTACCACTAAATTTACAGATTTGACGCTTTTTTGTTTAATCTTATATTTCATTTCAATATTTTTTTATTTTCGGATTTAAATTTACAAAATAGTTTATTTTATAGGAATAGCTTCATTAAATAGTAAACAATTGTTTAACTTTCATCACGATTGAATCCCCCATTACCTACAATAATATACTTACAGTAAAGCCTAAACTATCGGACCGCTGTCACATAAAGCAGCAAGACAATTTGCTGGATATACTTAGCTCGCCAATTGAATGGACCGGCCACCTTCGTGCCTTTTGCTGAATGTGTCCAATTTACCCCGCTCTACCTACACAGCAGAAACTATACGTTATAAAGAATGTTGCCTGAGCTTAAAAATCTTTGAATCAATGTAGGTATGCGTTTTGTATTCACTTTTTCAATAATAATGGCTTTGACTTCATACACTTAAAAGTGGACACGTTGCACAAAAAGGTACAGTTATTAAATCTCGGAAAACGCAATATTTAATTTAAAGTTACACTTTGTATATTTACAATCAAGCAACAGAATTTTGAATTTCCATAATATTAAAAACGTATTTACATTTTTGTGGAAAGTTAGCAATTAATTACTTTATAATCATAATACAAGGTATCATAAGTTATTCATAGCTACTTGACTTAAACTAGATGAAGGTAAACAATGCAAAAGTGTATAATATTTTGTGAGGTTATTCTATCATTACTTACTATAACTTAGTTTCATAGCGTCATCAATTGCATTATGCGGTTTGTCGTTTGCTTGCCCCAATAAAAACGCTATGTTCACAATGAATGGACAGATAGATATACGGGGAGCTATAAAACCGTTCTGACGTCCAACATATGTGGGTGTGCCTTAACAAAATGTAAGCTTTTTGAATGCAAATTACATTTAGTTCGTATTTAATAGCGCAATTAATCCAAGAACTGCTAACTAATTGGCTAGAGGCAGTAAATAGATTGCACGGATAGAGGTTTTGTATGAATGTAGGAATGAAAAGAGCGCTTAATTTGTTACTGGGCACGTACAACACAACGCCGCGAATTACATTCCTTGACATGCGATCTCGGGGGCTAATGTTGCTTTGTTTGCTTAATTCATTTTCAGATTTAAAAGTGCATGATATGAGTGCGTGTTTAAAATACAGAGTTTTAATTTTAATTTTGCGGTTTAACAATCTTTATAGCTATAGCGTCGGGCAATTTAAAACATCAATTGGTAAGCTACATATGAGGGAACATTGAAGAACTCTTTGACAATAAATAGTAAATAGTTTCAGTACAACGAAGTTATAATGTTAGTTAAATACCGTTTTACAATGGTAGGGTTAATAACACATTTCTTGGAAGCTGATATAAAATAGAAAGATGTGTAAAGATAAGACATTTTGAATAGAAAGAAACATTACTTTATCTTTATCTTTTACTATTATAATTCAAACGTCCAAATGCATTACAACTTGTACGTTATGCACTTGATGCTGCACATTCAAAATGCAAACAGCACAGATGAAGTCCCCGTTCGCCGTTGCAAATCTCTGCGTTATTGCGTTCATCAAGCCCCTCAACTTGTGTAACGAACTCCAGTCGGTCTGCAGCCGGGTTCATATTACTTAATACCCGTGCGAGCTGCTTGTTCCATCCACAATCTCATTCCCGTCTGCGTACGAACGATACCGTAATGACTTTTAAACATGTATGTACATGTATTCGGCAACTTTGTCTACTTCCCCCTTGTATTTTTGATTAGACTTGGTTTTAGAGGTTCCATCAACATTTTATGTAGTAATACTAGAAATGATAGGGTTTTAACTACTAGTAAAACTGTTAATGAAATTGGTATTTTTACAACAGAAAAATGCTTCATAAAAACTAGCAGTATGAGAGATAAAATGTGTATACAAATATTTAGGATTTTGTATTTCTTTTATATTGTAATGAACTATACTGGTGGTAAAATGAACAAACATAAAGAATTAAAAAAAGACAACGTTGGATTCCAACACTAAAATATTTGAATGGCGTCCAAAATAAATCATTAATCTTAATTAAGGAAAACAAATTGAAATCGCTTCTTGTTTCAACAGAACAGCCAGTTATGTACAGTTAAACAAATTACGAATCAGAACAATTCATCAATCAAAACCAGGACGAGTTAAAAAGACATTAACAACTGCTTTAAAACAACGAAACATTTCTCCGTTTATGAAACAGGTGCTTCTTTAGTCTGTTTGGGCTTAAGCTGTTTTACTATGAAAGGATAAGCGATAGACGAGAAAAGAAATAAAAGTAACACAAAGTAATTTGGTACGAATTCACCGGCAAATTTCTCGCAACACTGTTTGGTTTATGTTCTATAAAAATGCACAATATACGACCTATAATTCTTTTCGCAATGGGAAAATATCTACAAAATATACCAAATTACTTCATCAGGCGAACGTCTACAAAAATGTTACTCCAGTGCAAACTGGTTCCGGAATTAAATACTTAGGGGTATTTGAGATGAATAAGATTTCAAGTTGCTGTTTAAAGTCAAATAGTTTACAGTCTGAACTTTAAAGTGCACGAAAACTTATGACATTGGTCAATAGTAACCATTCGTCAGTGAAACCGCTCAACAATTTGTCAAGATAACCAAATTTAGCAGATTGTTTGCTAACTGAAATTACTAAATATAAGTCAGTTCTACTCATATTTTTATCGCTTTCTATAATAAGCTCAATTTATGTTTTTACGTGTTTTCATATATATACATCGAATCGCCGCGTGATTTTTGATAGAATTAAAACCCGTCCATTACATTCCTTCGTAATTGTTATTAACGATGGTTTCTTTGATTACCTACATCGATATTAAATTGTCAGGAAGTTGCTTGGAACTCATTTGTAAATCTTATACATGCATTATAAAGTGATTCTATATAACGATGCCGCCCTGATTAATGTAACCACAATTCCGGTCAAGTTATAACCCTATCCAACTTGTATTTAATTTAAATAAATGATATCTGATTATTTGGAAGGATATGGGGTGGACGCACACTTGATGTGGGCTGACGGAATGACGCCATAATAATAAAGTTTGAGCGGTCTCTCTAAAACAAAAAAGAATAGGCGTTGTTTTCGCTTCGCTGAAGACCCCTACCACAGATCTACATACGCCTATTTTACGTACGTATGTACCTTTACTATCACCGATCGAAACTCTTCATGTCGACTATGATTTTTTTAAACGTGATGTTGTATATTGAAATTGTATCTTACCTACGATGTAGTCAGTAAATAAACGAACTATTTAAATTTGATGACGTATCTTGCAAATATACTTTATAATGATAATTTATAGGTTGAAAATAAAATTGATCAGTGCCTACTGTTTTAGATCTTAAGTATTTCATCTTCATATTCCACTCTAAATAGAATACCCGGATGAGACCCTAATGTCTTTAAGAAACCACTATTCTGACCAATTAATATATTTCTTTATCAAAAGCATAGTTCCCAGGAGATATATTTCTTAATTTTAGTATCATTAGAATGATTTATTTTATAAGTATATTATTATATAATAAATTTATAAAACTTTGTTTATATTAGCTAAAGTTAAACCGCAAGAAAAACTAATCTGCAATTTTTAATAATATCCTATTTAACCGAAATCAATTAGATCTGCGTAATTTAGAAGTAGAACTCGAATCTCATACATATTCAACTGAAACATAACCATAGATAACAAAGGACCTAAATTATAATCGCTATTTTCAATAAAATATAATAAACATTGTGACCCGGAAAAATATTGCGCCCGTCTAATAATTAAGCGCTCAGCTAAAGAAGAAAATTAGACTCGTTAGTACATTAATCTAAGGGCAGGTAACTTTTTAATTTCCTTAACGAATTTGTCATATTTTCCTTTGAGCTCCGTCTAATGAAATAAGCGTGAGACGAGAGCCATGAGGGTCAAGCCCGGAATTTTTATAAGCACTTCAAATTCAACGGGAATAACAAGTTTCACCGTTTTAAGAAAAGCAATTTTGAAAATTATTTACAACACGACATGGAATAAGCGTGGACGTTCTGTTGGCAAATTTTAAATACCTAACTCAATAACGGAGTAACTTTTGACGTCGCCTTGCCTTTAACAAAGGAAAGCCTTTACGGCTCCTACTGGAAAGTGGTAATTAACAAGTCTCAGATTTATTGCGGGTTGAATTAGCTTTCAACGTTTCATATCATAATCTGAAAGCGTTTTATTGTTGGAGAGGAATTATTCGACGATAATTAATTACACGTAATACGACTTAGCGACAATATAACTTGAAGCGAGCTTTGTCGAGAAATAGGAATTAAGCAGTAATTGGTTTCAATTTTACTTTTGCTTGATAGTAAAGAGTTAGGAAAGAGATATTACCATTAAGTGTTTTGTCGTAATTCGTCTGCCAATGAAATATTAATTTCTGTTGTAAAACGCCGTTCTTTCAAAGGTTCGTTAATAGGTATTAATGAACTTGATGAGTGAATCTAATAAAATATTTCAGACCAAACTCACAGAATCCCGAAGCAAATCTACTTATATACTTCAGTACTAATCATTAATAACTATACACCAACAGGTGTCTCTACAAAGGGATTGTTTGTGTAAATTCTGGTTTGAAATTCTGTTGCTTAGTATTTATTCTTGCTATCCGTTCTAATAATATAAACATAAGAGACTTAACTCATAAAGAGTTAATTATAAAAGCTTAAGTACCAACGTTCCGCGCACTAATTAAAAAGTTTAGACAAAGCGCTCAACTTTTTCATAACCACGTAAGTCTATACGTATTTTTTTTTACTTTATTTACAACCCTAAGAGCGAAATGTTTCCGAATATACTTTAATAATTCTAAGCGCGTCCTCGCACAATATGTCATAAATAGCCCATCATTGTCCAACTGCTATTTCGCCAATAACAGGGTTAGCACAAAATTTTAGATTATGTCGCTGTGTTTTTACTCGGTGCAATTTAATTTGGATCCTGTTATATTCGTAATCCATTCAACCACCCGTCTTAAATTGAATATCAAATTTATGATTGGTTATTTAAGTTTGTGTGTATTTAGACAACGCGATTAATGGCGGATCCTTTAGTTAAAGGTTCGCCTATCCGAGCTACGTATTAGAGTGTATTTAAAATCAAAGCTTTGAATTCATCAATGAGTGAACATCTACGTTAAGAGTATAACCGAATACCCTTTTTTGTACCGTGACCAAAATAATTTTAACATACAAATATCATGTTGTGCACCTTTATGCTAAATCTAAGATCATTTTCATTTCATTAGGTGTATTTACTACTTATTACCTTTACATCCGTAAATAATAATTATGTAGACAAATATATCATCGAAGAATTTTCAGCATATTTGTTCGTACCATTTCCAAACTTGATCGCTAGTTAGTCAGTGCTAGCCCTACAGTAAGTTGTAATTGTCTCAGTGACAAAACGGGCTATCCCGAAACTCTAGAGAACTGCTGGCTATAAAAGTCACATGCTAGCATCCGGCTTATTACCGCCATAACAATTTAAGGAAGCCGAAAGGGTGGTAGAAATTCGGCGAAAACTTTTGTTTCCGTCTCAGTCTTCGGATTGTTTTATAAACAATGTTTACAACAGTAACTTTATGGTCCACTTGTTTTATCTCGGCTCGGCAGCACGACACTATTGTTGGAAACGTTCCGTTTTGAACAATTTGTGTTATAAAAGTTATGATAATAACTTGAGGTGCCGCATTCCGTTCTCCAAAAACGCTACGTTCAAGACTAAGCGTTTTTGCAGTGAATTACGCACAACACTTTTACCCTCGTTTCCTAAATTCGACGAAACAATAGATTTTTGTGTGACAATGTTTTTTGTCTTCAACCAATGTAATATTCGAAAGTGAAATCGGACTATTGAGAATAACCACTGTTTCTGTGTTTGTTACAGAAGAACAATAGTTTTATTGTTGCGACTTGCATATTGCAGCTGAGTTATAATTTTTGTCGATCTTATCTTAGCAAGCAAAGCGTAAATGAACTTTCGTTATTTATAGTTATGTTCAACCCATGTAATTTTTAAAATTACTTTACTAACTACGAGCTTAAGATTAAAGTGAGAATATTCGTTGTTCTATTTTACAACGAAACCCAATTATTTCGATATAAAGTTTGCTAAGTCATAAATGTAATAGTGCATTATTAGTACAAAATACATCTGATTACCGTTATTTACACAAATACATCATTAATTATAAAGACATGCATAGTTTTTAAATCCGTTTTATAAACACTTCGTCTAAACAGCAGGTGTTTCAATTAAATCACGGTTAGACTAATAGCTTATGCTTTGTGGATAATCGACGATGCTGTATAATCACGTTAGGAATGCAGAGATCTTAGTACTATGTACCAACTGTTCGGCAGTTTACTTGATATTATAGTATAGTGCGATTAACAATTGGATATAATTACAATGGAATTCTCCGCAGGCTGCAAATTAACGTATCGACAATCGAAGTACTGAGAGGGAATATTCGAAGTTTAATATATGAAAATATCTCTACGATATAAGGATATTGTAGTCTTTAATAAGAGATGAGCTGGTATTTTATTTTGAGCTATTCCTTATATTTTGAAATTATTTTATTCTTAACGATGCCTAATCGCTCGTCACTTGCTCACCAAATGACATGTTTATGTTATAATGATATGAATGAATATTTTCGAAATCAAATAAAATGCCCGTGAATATCTCACGAAAATTTAACATTATAGTAACTCAAATATATGTTCAAGAATATAAATAACCAATGAAATCACGTGTATAATATAAAAGTACCAGGACGTAAGGAATCGGAAGAGGCGTTCGTGACTGACTTTTGCCCTGTATATTTTACTTGGTGTGCTTGCCGGCGCCATCGCAGTCCAAGAATGAAATCGCTGGCATTGCGCCGTTTCACTACCACTCATTGTTTTGCGTTCCGCGAGGCATGTTATGCATAATTTATATCATAGATTTGTTCGGAAATGCGCCGATATTCGAAATAAAATAGCAACGTTTGTACCTTTAGACATAAATATCGCAACATTAAAGTATAGGTATATTTATGTTTATATTTATAGTTAAAATAAAATGCAGAGGTAATTCTGATTGGTTAAATGTTGATTATACGTTAATGTAAAAACAGGGTTTTTCGGATATACCGTTAAACTAACTTCGGAATGCATTCATCTGCTTCACTCTGATACTATATACTTCCTGATTGGAGTATTTGTACAAATTATGGACGGTTAAATTTTAATAAATCAAGCTAAGAATGTTTTCCATTTACAATAAGATAATACGGCGCGTGTTTGTTACGTATTGCGTATTACGTTACGTATTACAGTACAAATATATTCATGAAGTGTTTTTGAAGCTCTTTTCTATTGAAAAATGACACAGTATATTTTATTCTTACACGAAAAATTAATTTAACCAGATCAAACATGTTGAAAACTTCAATGCTTACTTTGAACTACATATATTAGTAACAAATTCCAACAAACATTATCTTGTTCTACAGCTTCTACACTATTACGCCGTTATTCTAAATGATTCTTTATAATTAAAACAAGCCGTCTACTGATTAACCATACTCATATAATCTGAGAAATTGTGTTCGACTTAAGCCAGTATGTAAGGCACTTGTTCCACTGTTATTGAACGCCGGTAAGCGAGTAACAAAATATCAAAGAATGGTTATGAAGACAGAAGCAATTGACAGCTTTTATTTACGTATTAAGAATTTCTTTTATATCTACATTACAGTGGTAGTACAGACCTGGCTAGTTGTGACAATATTGCTCGAGATTTAATATATTTCTTCTATATTCCGATCATTATTATTATGCAGTAAAATTGCTATATAACACACATAAATCTTAGTCTCTGAATAAAAACTAAATTCGAGTTTAATTTGACTTTGAAAAAGGTATAATATGTTAGTATTTCAGCTATGTAAATAGACAAAATACACACGTATGCATACATCGATTCATGAGGCGATATTCCACTTTATTAACATATTAGATATTATCATTTTATTAACATAAAATAGTTGACAAATTCACCGTTTGTCGTGTTACGTTTGCAGTGGTTTGGTTAGCGGCTGTATCAAACGATAAAAATGCATTACATTTAATAAAAGCTAATTAAGGGCCCATTTCAAAACATTTACTCGGCCTTCAGATTACAAATTACGGTCATATCTAAGCCGTAAGGTTCGTCACTTACAGCGGTTCTCAAACTGCGCGCCAAGAATGTTAAGTGGCTCTTATCAAAGTTACAAAATACCACGACTCCGTACTTAACTCGATGTTAACATGCTTTCTTCTTTTTTATGTTACGTCATGTTCTGTTAAGGGATACTGATTCGCAAATTTTGATGCAGAATATTTTAAAATTTGTATTAATCTAATTCAGAGTATAAAAATTAACACTTTATCATTAATAGTTCATGGTTGTCACTATGATCAATGTTTTTTCTAATGTAGCTTTATTAATTTTATTCACCCGAGATATACTTCGCCTGGAATTAAAAAGTTTGAGTATCTCTATTTAAGTATCTTGTTAGTTCGTAATATCGATACAATAAAAATTTAAAAGACGCTTTATAAAAGTTATTATAAAAGCTTGTACTTTGCTAGAAATCTTTTTGATAACGACTATTACACTCTGAACGTACCAGAATGGAGTAGTTTAGCTTACGACATCTATCTGGTTATTAAGATTAAATTATTGGATACAGTGAGTGACCCAATATATTTTAATAACCAGGAAATCTAAATCAAATAAATTCAAAGTTTAATTTATTTATTAGAATATACATACAAGTCATATTAAGTATCAGGTGGCTTTAAAGTTATAGTTGATTGTAATAATTATTTGCATATTAACAGTAAGAGAAAATATTAATTTAATTACATAATTTGTATTTGTGTGTTTTCGTGTGCGTGTGTGTGTATAGGTACACATACCTGTATGACTTTATGTTACTACTAGTTTAGGTATAAAAAAGTAAAGAAGTTTGAATTAGGAGAAAGAATTACTATATTTTGTGCATTAGTTGCCTAAGACAGTAGTTGATTGGACCGACGCTCCACAAAGTAGTCGAAGAAACAACCATCCAAACGAATCCATATAAATGGTTATTAAGTAGGTAGAATTTCAAGAAACACCACCTATTTAAAATGTGAAAATTGTTTGCAACCAGCTGCTCAACAATGTCTCGGCATCCACTCCCAAATTATATGATGCCTGCCTTGTTAGCTCTGAACGGCGGCGACGTCGATGAAATGACCCGACGGTACAGCCAGCAGAACGAACTTTTGAATTAAATTTTGTATTCAAATTGATGTAAACAAACATATTAAAGAACATCTTTAAAACACGTTTCATACTTCATTGTAAGCCTTAATAGCAATAAATTCGTTGATGATTTGATTTATAGCAGTGTACCAATAAATTTGCGTTTTGATTCTTGCTGATTTACAAGTTAATTTCCTAAAATCCTCTACCTTCTTATACATTTTGTAGAATTAATGATATTTATAACAAAAAAATTTCAATAGCCGAGATACACAAAGGCAGTGGAAATGTATAAATCTAAATAACATCTTGAACCCAAACTATTTCTTTGACCCTACTCCGTATGTCGGAATATTGTTATTAAAAAAAGAAACTCGCCACAGTCTATGCTCGCCCTTGTAAATTAAGGGACGCCGGAGCAAAGTGGAGTCCAATTAAGAAATTTATTGTTATAACGAGCTGTAAAACAATAAATTCGATCAACAATACGATTCACCGCGGTCTTTCAATTATACAAAAATAACGGTATCTCTGTCGAATTACATTAGTTTTGTTATTGTATTTTAACAATTTAGATATTCAACTAATCAAGTTTGTTCTAATGGCGATCCCTTTGGCGCAGCGGTTACCTCGTTACCGTTTACAAGGTCCCAGATTTGATGAATTTAAAACACCAGGATATTCATATTCGCCTTCTATTTGTATTAATGGCATTAATGACACAGGAATTCGAATGTGGAGTTTGGAACATTATTAATACTATGTGCTGAACAATTGTCTAATAGGAAATGGTATCTTTATAAGAGCTTTTGTATTGCAATAAAATATATACTTACTTGGAATAGTAGCATTTCAATAATAATTCTATATCATTAAATGATAAACAAAGAATTACAAGTTTATGAAATACAGTACGCTTGTGTTATGCTAATGACGTCATAATACATAATATACGTAATACTTATATATGAGAATATTGGTAATAACTGAAGATTTTGTCGCTATAAATGGTGTGCGGTCTCAGTAGGTATTCATATAGAACAATACCCGAATATCTGATAGGATTCGCTCTTTAACGATAATGATCACTATTTGTTTATATTGCTATCCCTTATTGGTATCTTTGATTATTCTATCGCACATTAGACTAAATTATTTTTCGAAACTTGACTTAGTAAGCGAGTATTTTTGACTGCGTCTAAACTATTCTCGTAGCTTTAGAAATATTGAGCTATGGCTCAAAATAATTGATATTAAACTGCTCTACATTCCGTTATATCCCACCTTTTAATGATTCATGCTTGCAATTTAACTTTATTCTTTATATATAGATACAAAACTTGCACCCATATGAACCAGACCAGAC